>JBBMHQ010013116.1:0-17940 GCA_037834295.1 Postelsia palmaeformis
GTTCAGGTACAGTGTGTCGACGAGGGCGCTCGTGAACTTGCTTTAAACCTCAGTATATCGTTGCTTTGCGCATGCATGTCCAAAACGCGGGTATGTTTTCGGTTTCGTAAGTCAAGACTAGAGTGGCGTGTCATTTTGTTAGTAGGTTGAAGTGGCAGCAACACTAACGGCGCCATACCTTTGCCGCGCCAACACTGAAACAGGTGGCAGCTTTTCTCGGGGCCCTCCACGACAGCAACGTGATGCGCCAAGCTATTATCTTGTGTCCCGCCACAGTCCTTTCACACTGGATGGCAGAGCTGCACGCGTGGGCGCCACAGCTGAGAGTGGTGGTGTTGCATCGTTGCGTCCAGGCCTTCAATGCCGCCAATGGTAGCTCAGGTGCTGGTGTGAACATGTGATTATCTCTCGTGGCGACTCAGGTCGCTAGTTTCGTTTGGTTGGCTGACACTGCGACTGAACGATACTCGTCGTACCTCCGTTCTGCTGAAAACCCCTTTAACCTTTGATGCTGTGACTTTTATTGTCGCAGGAAAACTCCGTACTTTGATTCGGCGAATCCTAAGCTGGCCTGGCGTTGTTGTAGTAACGTCGTACGAAGGGATGAAGGCTTTGAATGCGCTGCTATTACCGTGCAACTGGGACTACTGTATTCTGGATGAGGGGCAACGTATCCGCAATCCTGACGCAAAGGTAACGGGGCCTTGTTCGATGCTTCATTGATGATCAGCGGCTTTCCTATGTACCGGTATCAAACAATGTCCACATGTTGTACTACTCTAGGTCGTAGCTGCATGTGTCAACTGTTGTTTCGAATTGCCGCCAACGCCCTTGTTTCAGGCGCAGCCTTTGCCTCGAATTGTTGTGTTCCCGTTTAGGTGACACTTATTTGCAAGCAGATCAAGACGGTGCACCGCCTAGTCCTCACGGGAACCCCTATCCAGAACAGCCTCCGCGAGCTGTGGAGTCTCTTCGACTTCGTATTCCCCGGCAGGCTGGGTACTCTCCCAGCTTTTGAGGCAGAATTCGCTAACCCTATCAGGGTTGGTGGCTACGCAAATGCAAGGCAAGCGACTGGTGTCGCATACGCATTATTTTTTATGTTCATCTTTGCTTTCATTTTTGGTGAGCCGTATTCCCTCATGCCTACCAGGTATTCCTTACCACTCGCTTGATGTCGTTAACCACAAGTCCTTCGATGCTGATGCTCCACAGTCCAATGCAAGCTCGCCTGGCATACCGATGTGCATTGGTGCTACGAGACCTGATCCATCCGTACTTGCTTCGGAGGCAGAAGAAAGACCTGAAGGACATAATCCGGTTGACGGCGAAAACCGAGCAGGTACGCCAGAATGCGCTAGCTGTGAGACAGAGAAGCTCGCGTCGAATATTCAAGAGTTGTTTTGTCGCTGTGTTTGGCCCATACCCTCCGATGTGTTTCGAATCAAACGACTGGTGGAGATCAGCGGATGATCTCTGCCTGCGTCCGCAGTTGAACCAAAACGACGTGTTAAATGGAAGTAGGACCCAGGTTTTCGCAGCGAATGTTCGCTTCGCGGAGCTCAAGCTCTTCCCTACAAACAGTTGAGGATTATGGTCAATTTCATAAATACACCCCACCCCCCCCCGTTTCAATTGCGAACGAAGGAGAACTATATGGCCACCCCTTTGTGCTGACAATTGAAATTTCAACATACCCTTTCACTCCAGGTGTTGTTTTGCCGTTTGACATCTTACCAACGTCAACTCTACGGTGAATTTTTGGCGTCCGCGGAGGTGAAGAGCGTACTGAGCCGCACGATAAAAGCATTCAGAGCTATTGGAATTCTCCGCAAGCTCTGCAACCACCCAGACTTGACATGCCGCGTCGGTGACTCGGTGGTCTCCAGGTATGGGCTCGCGTGTAATTTGCAAACATATTACAAGTGGATCTTCAGTACCGGGTGGGTTTCTTGCAAATACTGGGCCCGGTATAGTCCTGGTACAAAAGCACACCCCATGCCTTGCATGAGCGTCTGAGCCTGCCCCCATTTTGACTAACTGTTACTCCAAACTATGTCCCAAGTTTCCAGCACAGTCGTGCTTCATGTCCAGTTTCGAGGTTGTGGCGGATGCAGTTTTCCGCACGTTTGTCAGTAATTGTTGCGGTGTTGCTCGTCGATTTGGCAGGTTAGCGCCTCAGAAGGTATGGGGTAAGGGAAGCGAGAGTGAGACAGACCAAAGCGTCGGGAACGATGTGGAGAAAGGAGCGAGTCGAGACGAGCATGGCGTGGTGCACCGATCAGGAAAACTGCTTGTTCTCGAGCAACTATTGCCCCTGTGGCACACGCAGGTGGGACTTGCGGGGGCAAAGATAGTTATCGAGCTGTTGACGAGTTGCCAGGAGTTAGGAGGTGTTGGTCTCGATGTTTACCCTTCGCACGAGGCCGCTGCTCTGATAGCGGAGTCCCTTCATCCGGCCATAGCATGTGCGTGTGAAGATCGCGCGCGTGGACCCTCCTAATCCCGACGACCCCCGGGCATTGCAGGGTCACCGGGTCCTCCTGTTCTCGCAAACTCGTCAGATGCTGAACATCATCGAGCGCTTCGTGAATGACATGGGCTGGTCTCACGCACGATTGGACGGCAGCACGCCGGTGGGCACCAGACAAGTGAGCAAACGCATGAAGACATGGGTTGGTATCGTGTGGTATCGTGTGGTACGCACCCTGCTGTTACGAAATATGTTTTACCCCGGCATGCTGTGCATCGTGGCTGGTGTTGCCGGCATAGCTTAAACGGTGGGACGAGGGAATCGCTGCGTGCATGAGTATGCCTCTTGTTGATGCGATGAACATACGCATACATAATGTAGTCATATCCCCGAAGTACGGATGACGTAGCCCGCGCCCGCGAAACGCCTGTAGCTTGGCCGATTCAGCGGGGAGAACCATCGTCCACGCCTACCACAGCCACCGATACGCATGTGATCGTGGCTGGCCAGGTTCTCATTGACCGTTTCAACAACGACGAGTCGATCTTCATCATGCTTTTGACGACTCGAACTGGGGGCGTGGGAGTTAATCTTACTGGTGCCGACAGGGTCATCTTATTTGACCCAGACTGGAACCCGAGCACCGATATGCAGGTGAGTCAACCACGCGCTTCAACCTTGAATATTTTGTTCATTCGCTCATTCGATTATTTGACAATGTTGTCGCTTAGTATTGCATATGTATTCGGTACACGACTGGTGGCTTCTTGTGCGTACTCAAGGGCGGAGCACTCTCGGTTTCCGGTGTATGCGGCAAAGTGATTGGCCAAAGTAGCATGCCTGGGCATAATGTTGCTCCATCATTCCAGCGCACGGTTGCGACTGGAAATCGCTTCTGGAACACACTTCCTCCCTCCGTATAATATAGCTTGATGGCGAGGCAAGCTAACACACAGCGTATGGATGATAATATCCTTGCGTATCGCCAAGTGATCCTCAAGCATTTGCGGGTTGAATTGCCGCTGTGGAAAATTAGTTCGTTCCAGCAAAGATACTTGAGAATCGTTTTCACGATTTGCGCCTGCGAAATCGCTTCGCCATCGGTTTCATCGTGACACAAAAACTCGATTGCTGTCTTTCGTGTCAGGCAAGGGAGCGCTCTTGGCGCGTGGGGCAACGCCGTTCGGTGACCGTCTACCGGCTGATAACTGCTGGGACCATCGAGGAGAAGATCTATCACCGACAGATCTTCAAGACTGCTCTCACCAACCGAATCCTGCAGGTATCAAACGTTTACCAAGCACCAGTTACTCACCAAGGAGCAGGCGTTACAGTGCCACAGTAGTTTTGTATTTACTGTGGATGATAATATACTTCGACTCATCTGTGTTTTTGATTGCGCGCCGACAGGATCCCAAGCAGAGGCGAATCTTCAGCGCGGATGAGCTTGGGGATCTTTTCACTCTTGGTGACGACGACTCTGTCGACGGGTTCAATGACACGGTCGATCTCTTTCAGGTGAACCTTAGGAAGAGGTATATAGCGATCACGGCCTCAACTTTGTCCCTCTTGGTGGTCACGAACACAAGAGATTACCGTTATGTACCTATAGTTGTCCCTGAAATGGCTCTCCATCCAGAAGATAGCATTGAAACATTTTGCCACGCTCTCCGCTTGTCTCAGGGAGAAGGGAAGGTCAGTGCCCCGGGCAAAAGACAGCAAGGACCAACCTGGAAGGGCACCGAGGGGGTTGTCGACAATGGCAGGCGACGGAAAGGCGCCGGAAAGAAGTCTGGGAAATCGCGACGGCACCAAAGTCTTCCTCGAGGCGAAGAGCAAGCCTCCAGCTCGTCATCACTTCTCGGAACGACCACAGTCACCATCGATTCAGAGCAGGCACAGGATGCAGGCAAGGGCGGAGACAACGACAAGTCCAATACAGATGACATGGCCGTCCTCCAAGCGCTATACGACGGTGCACCGTTGTCCAGCGTGTTCCATCACGACTTGGCGGAAGGTATGTCACGCTATCCTATTGTGTGCGACTGCATCGTGAAGTCGTCCTATTGGTTTGTTCATGAACGCGTCTGCAACGCTCCGGTCCAAACGTGCATGCTATCTGGTATCATTATATCATGCGTCCACATTGGAGGCAAACACTTGGGGGGCGACAGTGCTGAGGGCGTGTCCAAAAATAATCGAAAAACACAATCGTAAATCGAATTAATTTCGATTTCGATACAAATTAGCCGAGGTGTCCAGACAGAGTCGAAAAGTGAAAATAGAATCCAGGCGAAAAGCAGCGGAGAGCGCAACCTACTTGGGCCGTTCACAACTGTGCACACATGCCGGCAATCTAGCGCTCGGCAGCACAGATCCACCACAGACGCAGGCAAACGCGACGGCAATTCGACTCCGGGAGGTTGTTGGGCCTCCCATGGAGATGGTGGCGTGTCCAACGTTGACACCCCGAAATCAAACTTGAAATTATACTGAGAACAAACGTTCGACCTCGTTCTCGAGGGTATCATCGTGAGTTTGCCTCAAAATATGTTCCCTTTGGCTCGAACGCCGGGAAACAAAGGCCCGAGAACGTCGGGGCTGGTGCTGTGGTTCTGCTGCTGGCTGTTCACAGGGGGTCTGTGCGGCTGTGCTGCCGTGCGAGCAGTGGGTTGGATGCTGTATACGGCGGTCCTGATGTGATATTTTCACGTGGCTGCGCTGACCAGTAGGACGGGCTGAAATGTTGCTGTTCGTGATTCCGATTTTTTTTCCGATTTCCAGCCGTCAACTTTTTAATTTCGGCATTGGGTTATGAATCGTTCATTTTCTCGGAACCTGAAAAACGAAGGGGAGCACACTTTGAACAGGGACCAATCAGCGTCTGGTTTCGTATTATTTCGATTTTCGATTTCGACTCTGTCTGTACACACCCTGGGTATTGGACTGAGCGTTCCGCGTTTCTTGCTTGTATCTCAGGGTCTGAGCTCATGACTGTGGAGCATAAAAGAATGGAAGAAGCTGCCAAACGTGCGGCACAAAAGGCAGTAAACCAACTCCGTATGTCTCGTCACACTCTTCGAGCGGGAGCTGGCCAGGTGAAGTTGACGAAACACACAAACGGGCGCGCTTTGTTTGTTTCCATCTCTTTTGTTATCTACGCCTTTCTTTCTGCTTCATACTCGTAGTCGTGACTTAGATCCGGGGTCACACAGCTGGCTCTCCTCCCTCCCTCCCACTACGGTACGTGCCTTCATTTTTTTCGCGAGAAGGGGTCATAACTTTTTTCCCTGGTTGACTCGCGTCAAACTGCGCCTACTCACGCTATGCACTCTGAGCAGTTGATTTTGTTCGAAACGAAGAACCCCAAAACATGGTAGGGCTCAAGACCCTGACCTTCGACCGAAGCAGTTTTCGAGGCTAACCACTAGACCACCGGGGCGACCGGCAAGTACGGTGTTGTGAGAACTACGCGGATGTTGCGAGCGTTACATGGGTGATACGCAGGATCACTCCTGGAGTTTATTAGGTTACGTCCTTGAGATACGTTTCTGGAGCGTATCGCCGCAAATTATCGATCAGAACCGTCTCGTTGTGCTGGTGACGGTGACAATCCACATGATGCTCGCCTTGCGGATAACGAAAATGGCATCCTACGCTTGCCAGGGCGGCTTCCAATCCTCGTGGACGGGCAGGAATGGCGGGGTTAGCGGAGATGCCTCGTCCCAATCAGGGCAAGGAGTTGGAAACAGGACCCCCCGTGCACCTTCAACAGCCGGGCGACGGTTCGGGACGGTCTCCAACCCCAGCATTGCGAACGGGCAAGCGGCAAGCACCAACGATAGTGCTGTCGTATCCAGGCAACGAGAAACGCTGCCTACAAAATCAGCAGGGTTGGGGTCCGAGCAAGGCAGCTCGTCAGGAATTGCATCCCAGGTGACTGCTCGAAGTATCAAAGTGTTGGGTGCACTTCATAAGGCTATGGGGACACTGTTCGTCTGATAAAGGGCTGGAGAAGTGACTCAATGGTTTATCCTGCATCAAACGAATAAAACTAGTAATTTTGGGCCTGATACGGCCTCCCCCAGATAACATCCTCCGGGGTTGATCAGGTCCGTAATCAGCGCCTGGTTTTCACTTGATATGGACCCCCCCTCCGAAAAGTCGTGCGCTTTTCAAAATACAGTGGTTCTCTCCGCTTTCGACCCTCTGGTCGAGCGCTCTTTTATCGTGATTCTCTTCACTTGCTTCCCCTTTTTCTACCCCGAGTAAGGCCGAAAAATGACTCTGGCGGGGTTTGAGCCCGGTGTTATTCTGTAGCCGTCGATGCTGTGACGATCCAGAACAGGCACCGCTCTCGACCGTTACTTTGAGTGACACCATTACAATTAAAATGCTCACTGCATTTTACCGAAAGGTGTATTTTCGCTGTCCCTGTATCGTTCTGTTCCCCAGGATATTCTGCGACAAATTCGCCTCCGCAACGGCGCTCAGCCAGCTGCATCTCCGGGAGTATTCCCAGGTCGGGTTTTGCATAAGCGTGGAATCTCTGACTGGGTCGTTTGACGACTAGTCGCTTGGGAGTAGGGCGAAAAAAATGTGTCACCCATGGTTTTTCGGTGTCACCCGATGACATCGATTGGACGTTGCTAACCTCCGGGGCAGGTACAACCCTCATACCCTCGAATGTCTCGCAGAACTAAAACACCTTGCTGTTGCGTCCTGAACTTGCTGTTGTTTCGTAGAGTTTCAAGAGCAAGGCACACCCGACAACAAGGATGCCTTGTACTTGTCTCTGCTTCAGCGTCTTCAGGTGTGACCCCGCATCCTTCTTTCGGTTATGTCCTAAGTATATTGTAGCGTTTGTACTGTTTGAGGTTGGTGCATGCAGTAGGGGAAACTTCTCCGAGACCACTGCACTCAATACCGGCGACGGTTCGTGGTCATTCCTCCCTTCCTGAGATGAGTTGCTCGTAGAACGTTTGTTTGCATTTTTGGGGGGTGTGATGTAATACGCAAACATTTTCTACGCATAAACTGAGCCGTAGCGGAACTTTTTTTCAACGCGCAATTGGCAATTCCACCCGATATGAGTCCAATACAAATGTTTGGTTGGTAAGCACTCCGGCGTCCCACGCATAGTTTCGGCGTTCTTCTCCACTCTTGGTCGGAAATATCCATTTTTGCTGTGATTCCTTGGTGCATATGGCAGACCCATCATTCCATTTTTCTCCTCCAGCTGATTCGGGTTACACGACTCAACCGCGTATGGCCCTCCAACCGCAAACCGCAGAACTACCTTGCTCAAGCACCTGGAGGCGTCGATACGTCTGCCTTGATTCACGCCTTTGGAGACGTTTCCCATGCAGATGTTCCCGTCTTTCGGCGACTACTTCAAGCGGTAGCCGTATGCACCAACGGGGAGTGGACTCTCAGGGACGTCCTAAGCAACTGAATTATGTCCCGGGAATGGTGTCGGAAATTACGAGGTTGCTGCTTCAGCCGCCGGAGGGTGTGGGGGGTGTGTGTACTACATACCTTGCTCGGGAAATATTTATGAATACATGCTCTCTGTTATCTGTTGTCCGATTTGGAGGCAGGAGGCCTACTTTTCAGGTTGCGTGCTGTATACATTGCGCGCGTGGCTACACCGCCGTGTCAAAATACAGGCGTGCTGCCCAATGAACCTCCTGGAGACAACAGTATGAGTATCGACCCAATCGTGAAGAGGAGCAAGGATTCAAATGACGAGACGAGATTTGCGTTAGTGTGTACGGCCAGCTCCTGGCCCAGATGCACCAGGCGTACTGGTGCAAGGTGAACAAAATGAGCTGTGAGTAGTCTTCAAATGAAGGACGTCGCAGCGTTTTTTTTTTTAATATACTTCGCGGCGGGTAAGACTTGAAGGATGCCTCCTCCTTCTCCTGCCGGTATAGTAGTTGACAAGAAGAGGCTTGTTGGCCAGATGTTGGTTTGGGCGAAGCAGTGCAATATGACGCCAGTACCAGACGTGACCCATTGGTAGATCTTTGAATGTATCGGAGGCAAGTTAGACTGTTATGACAAACGCCAAGCGGTCCTTAGCTCAGGCTTCGCCTTGACATGTGCGCACCCTTTTGGTCCTGTTGGTGATTGCTTCTCGGCTGCCAGCCAATTGGTTCTCGCGACCTCGATGCACCTTCACCAGGTCGGCTTATGCCGTGTAGTCGAGTGCAATGTTGACGTAAACGACAACATAACTCAAAATATCACTCACAAATTTCATACGTATCCCCTCTTGTGTAGGGATTGCCACGCATCTGACTGCCTATCAATCAGCATCGCAGTACCGTAGCAGCAACGGCAAATGCCAGGTAGTTAGTTGTCACTGAAGTTTGTTTTCGGTACCCAGTTGCTTTCGCCAATATCATCGAACGAACACTTTGTGGCCACGAGGATTGACGGTTGATGTGGCGTTCTCTTCGCCTCGATCCTCCTCCGCTTCGGTGGGTGGTTCCTGTTGCTGTTTCTGCCAGCACAAACGTCAATCGTGGTGCGAAAACCGAGACACCAGTGAATGAAGTAACGGATGGAACAGTCAACTTCCTACAAACCGACGAACGTATTGTTTGTTGAGGGCAATCACCGCTGTTGCCACTTACGTCGTCTCGAATGTTCAGCGACTTCTTCGTGCGAAAGTAGCCATCGTCGGCCTGGCGGTGCTTGCTGCGCTCCATAGCCGCTGCCTTTCTCTCAGTCTTTGCCGCCAGCAGCCTGTGGGAAATGAATAATCATGGCCATCACCTCGCAGCGTTCTCATTTTTTCCGCAAAAAATAATGTGCGTCCGAGGTATGCTGCACGACTCTGTGATACAACGACCTGGCTAACAGCCCAACCTTGAGCCCCCCACCAAGCGCGTATCATAGGTCTATGACAGGTGCCTTCAAGTTGACGATGCTCCGAATGTTTGAATACAAGCTTGAAAGACACCTCAGATGTGAACCGAATATTTAAAGAGGCATAAGATAAACCAGGCATAACAACTTGGGATACTGCAGTGCAGTGTGCTTAGCCATGCTAGACTCAGCCCGATATATTTGGAAGGCAAACACCCCAACCATGCTCGTAAAAATCGCGCAATGATATCTCGCCTCTCATCTGTAGCTTGGCCCACACGGCGAGTCGTGCCGCCTAGATCAGCAGGGGGTTCCTGTACACTTTTTCGCCCTCGTTCGTGCTCCTCGTCGACAATGGCCTATGTGCAATACAAACAACGCGCGTGTGTCCGATTA
The DNA here is from genome assembly GCA_037834295.1 of Postelsia palmaeformis. NCBI lineage: Eukaryota > Phaeophyceae > Laminariales > Laminariaceae > Postelsia > Postelsia palmaeformis. Next base: position 9,746 of record JBBMHQ010013116.1, read on the forward strand.
GTCCATATTACGCACTGTATGGCTTGACGCAGTCGCGGCATTGAACACAGACTTCCGGGCTTAGAGCGATCTAAAAAATATCGATACAAGCATCATAGCTCGCGAAACAAAAGCTTGTCAGGTATGTACAGTAGTAGTATCATATGGTCTTAAAAAAACTACCAGGTACCTGGCAGTCTACCGTGCACCCAAATACTATCTACCGGTATATCATACTTCAATTCAAGGCTATTAATAGCTGGTACCGGTATCTCAAGATCTGCGTTTCATTCTCAACGGGAATACTGGTATGATATCATACAGTACAGTAGATACATATAGAGAAGCGGATGATGCGGAAAAATCAGTTGACATACCAGACGCAGGAAATCATCCTCGCACCCAACTCACGACATGCCGAGTTCCCACGATGCAATGCAATCATACCCCAACCTGCTACACGCATAGACAGTGCCCAGTGTGTACGGTCGACAGTCCGTGTATCTTCTGTTACCATCTACCTGAACGAGTCGCCTCAACAGCGTATCGTGATTAATAAGTTGCAGCTCTGTTAGGAGTCCTCGTTTTTCCACCTCCTGTCTCAGTTCAAACGTGGTCATTTTTCCAACCACACCAACCATGAGATTGCTTTGCGTAATAGCCATCACGCTTTTGCAGCTGTTGCCTGTGAAGAGATAGGAGAGCACGCGAATCTTGAGTCTTTGGTCCTGGGTGCGCGAGATCTTGAGATGAGAAGCCGAAACGTGATGCCCGCTGGACACGCCGCAACTTTTTTTGTTGCCCTTGGCACATCCGTCCTCCCTGTACCAGAACGCTTGAAACAAAAAATACAACTCCACCTTGATATTTGACAAGTCCGGAGGTCTTGATATCTTGTCAGACAGCAGTGCGTACGATGCCCTTGTTCCCGATAGCAGAGCCTCCAGCGGATGCTGATGGTGACGATCTTATTTGTAATGAAAGCCGACTACGCTTGGAATCACTTCGGCCTGTTGTGGCAAGCGCGAGTGAAGGTGGGCTATTCACAAATGCATCACAGGAGATTCAAACTTAAGACATTCCCAGACCATGACGCCGCGTACCCGAGAGGCGTCTTGTACTTGCTGCGCTGCTTATGATTTGTTGCGGCGACAAAGGTGCTGCCTAAGATTGATCCCCTCGACGGCTGATCCTCTTTTCACTCCGTGTGTTCGCTTGTGATATTATCACTGGTATAGGATGGTTGCAAGTCGGCCGAAGTTACAACGCGGCCCAAGTTCTTGAGGGTCAAAATAAATCCACCGCACCTAATCATGAGGCGATTGGCATCCAAGCGGGGCCCAAAACCCAGGCCAGCAACGGGGCGAGTAGGCCCAAGGCTGCCGACTTCTTTGGTGCAACCGTGGGAGGAACCGACCTCACTGCTGGTGACAGCTTCAGGGGGGATGAATCGCCTGAGCAGAGCATCGCACGCCTCGCCTCTGGGAAAGGCAGTGGCGGTAGAGATGGCGGTGGCGGTGCCCCGGAAGTCAGCAGCAAGAACGGCAAGGCACGAAAGCGGATGTCCCGTCATTCGTCGCCATCGGATGGGGACAACGACTCAAGCGGGCACGAGAAATCTCGACATGGTGAGATGAACGTGATCACATCATGAGCCGCCCCCCTATATGACATTTCATCTCTCACACGTTTGTCAAATTCCACCAAAGCATCATTATAGAGTGTCTGCGCAATCGAAAAAGTATTCAAGAATTTTGTTTGTCTATTCCCCCGTTACCGACGACTAATCAAATATGGTAATCAAATTTGCATAAAAATGACGAAGTTATGCATTTTTGGATACCTGGTAGTATATTTCATTGTGTCAGTACCGCAATCGAATGATAATCATTCGCTAGTCTCCGGTCTTATTAAAAATTAGTAATTTGGAAAGGGCCATTATAATCGAGGAAGTATTGTCAAATAATTATAAAAAGTTCAGAACAGATGAAGGGGGAAAAAAATCACGTTTGAACATATGGGAAAAATAAATGGAGGATTTGGAAATACATAAAATGGCTAGCTTATTTTCGGATCCATGGAAATTCCAATTGTATCAAAAGAGGAAAACGAGGAAAAACTTGAAATGGAAATATTAAGATTCAAAATGAATGCATGTCCTTATTTCAAAAGATAAATTGTATAAATGGAAAGACAGGAAACATCATTAAATTAAGACGAGGAAGCCAGGCACAATAAGCGAGAACCCGGGTAATGTGTAATATATGACGACAACGCCACGTGTTAGCAAGACTGGGTTAGACACAGAGTATCCCCTTGTACGTTTGTTCATTGAGCATCCTTGGTGTCCCTTCCCTCACTGTCACTGTCGTGCAGAAAAAAGCGTAGAAGAGAACCAGCAATTATCGAGTATGTGACCTGATAACCCGAAAACGAATGCCATCGAAGAATTACGAAAACGAACAAAATAACGATACATGGAGGTAATAACCGTGAATCGAAGTCTACACCATTACAGACACGCCAAAGGTAGAAAGGCCGTGTAATACACGCCGGCAGAATACCGTGGAGGAAAAAAGCTCGATATGAAGTCAGTTGTTAACGTTCGTTCTAATTTCCTTGAAGGAGAAACGTTAAAGCACCCCTTATGATGAAGCAAACCGTGGAAGCACAATCCTAAGAATACACTCGTCACGCAGATAGAAAGACGATACGAAGGGTGACAACAGCACAGAAAAATGTACTACTACTACGTAGTCTCAGGAAAGCTCACGGGAGCTCTGGTTGGGCTGTACACGCCGGCAACAGGAATTCAAGAATCAATCGTGCAGCGCAACGAGCTAACGCCAAGGATTGCTACAACTGAATATAGAAGGAGGGACAAGATAACCCGCGAGGAACAATTCAGGAGGCCGGGCAGATCGTGAACAGATTATCAACCTCAAGCAATCATAGCGAATCCCAAAGTAACGCTGAAGGCGGTACTACAACAGAGTTACAAGTACGACGCCACCTGTATACAAAATGTACTAATGCTAAAAAGTAAGAAAAAGACACCTGGGCTATTACAAGAAACAAGATGAGCCAATACACTGCAAGAATGCTGTCGAACAACAAAAACCGTCGTATACGTTGCAAAACAAGACTAAAACACGGTTCAGCCAAAAAAGTTAAATGTCTATCGTAGCTCGCGTCTACAGAAAAGATCGCCGCTGCTGTACGCCAAGAACGGGCTCTGAGGGTCGAGGGGACAAGGGGGTACCCGTGGTGTGATTTCAGGGGTCACTTTTCTGTCACGGCTATTATCTTGAAAATCGGGCATCACTTTCGGGATTATGTTTTTTGAGTGCTGATGTGCTCGGTGTGCTCTCACCAAGATGCCGATACTCGACCGAGGCGCATGGTGTGTGCTAGGCCGTCGAGGCGTGCAAAAACTGTCGCGACGCCGCTGCTGTACGCCAAGAACGGGCTTTGAAGGTCGAGGGGACAAGCGGTTACCCGTGGTGTGATTTCAGGGGTCACTTTTCTGTCACGCCTATTATTTCGAAAATAGGGCATCACTTTTGGGATTATGCTCCGCGTAATAGCAGCCCTATTACTCCGCGTAACAGCCCTATTACTCCAGCTCGAGTCGACCTGTCTTGGGATTGTTTTGTATTTTGACACAACGAAGCCTCCGAGCGTTGACGTACTGCTGTTGTTGTGCTGCTGCTGCTGCTGATGATTTACCGATTCAGAGTCACCGTTGCTGTTGCGAGCTGACAAGGCGGTCCAGTAAGGCGTGACACGTACTCATACGCGTGGTGAGGCGTGGCATGTACTCATACCCGCGCATCTTCCTGTTTGCAGTTCGCGGATAATCACGACCCCCCTTCCCCCTGTTCAAACAATATTCATCATAGATGTGGAACTCCTAAAGGTCACTCAGTGCTCGTCGTGTTTGCGTGCTGATCTGCTCGGGGCGTGCTGCTGCCCTCGGCGTATCGCACACACCCCACCTCTGTTGCGGATACTCCGCCGAGGCGCATGGTGTGTGCTACGCTGTCGAGGCGTGCAAAAACTAGCGCGACGCCGCTGCTGTGTGCCCAGAACGATATTTGGGGATCGAGCGGACAGGGGGGTACCCGGGGTGTGTTTTGTGGGGTCTAAAAGTAAATTATGTTCCACGAAAAAAAGTCACCAGGTATTATTTCTTGACTCCACTTTTTCACCACGCTTTTTTGAAGCAGTTATTTAGCACGCTTTTTTTAAGCACTTAGTTGATCTGAGTTTTTTCACAATACTTGTTTGAACGTCGTTGAAATATCCACGCTCAGGCAAGCCACGGCCACGCACTCACGGCGGTGGCTTAACACATGTCACCCGCCGTTGCCCACGAAGTCTCGTGGCTCCGTTCCGTAAGGTCGGCGAGAAATCGCACTCTTCGACTGAAAAATACGTGTTTTACTTTATCTAAGACTAGACTCACTATCCCTAAGACAGTAGGAAAACAAATTATGAAGTCTGGCTTGCTTATTTCACAGAAATCGAAAAAGCATCACAGTAATCTTGATTTTTAGCGACGATTATATAAAATCGCACACGATGAACGGTCACGATTATAGTCAATAATATAATCATCTCGAACTATTACGATTATGAATGGTAGATGCGAGCTAGATGCGGCGTCGAGTGTTGGCGGTCGCTGGCGTACAGAAGGGGTCTTGGGGCGGATAGGCTCGGCCGCTTTCGTGCCCAGGAGTTGCGTGGCGATAAAGACACGAGGGGGGCAGGATTGAGAGGCTACCTGGTATGACTTTTGTCGTGTTCAGCACCGATTGACGTGTCCGATAATATAAGGTTCGTTTGTTGTGAAAATAAAAGCAAGCGGTGCTTACACTTCGAGATACCTAAGCTTTAGAACTATCGGCACCGACACTGTCGATGGCGATGGGTTTCTATGCGCCATGAGCTGCAACGAGCTCCACCGGGAACCGCGCATCTCGCGGTCGGGCTTTCATAAACAGAGGGGGGGAGAAGCTTGGCGGGGATGGAGTCGATACCGAGACGGTCGAGAGTATCGCGATGCACGCAGGGTTACTTCCAGGGACCCACCTGTCCAAAACAAAACGCGTTTTTTTTTCTTGTACCCGCTCATGGACAGGGGTGAAATCGGTGATACCTGGTTTGTACATACATTTTTGATTGCGAAGAGATTGCGAGAAAAACCTACTACCTGGTATGGCATATCACGGTAAATACTTGTAGCCCATAATAGAGAAAACATTGGGTCGGTCAAGTACAGCAATGCTGCTGTTTGGACTGGGGGGCCATGCCATGGACCATGTCCTGCCACCTTATTGACGTGATTCTGCCTTATTTCACAGCAGTGCATAACACACCGCTACCGCTTAAGTAGAGGTGAACTATTGAGAAACGTTCTCAACGAACAATGAAAAACATTATTCGTGAGATTTTTGCCTTGAATCATGTTTTTTTCGTCGTGAATCATGACAAACAAAATCACGATTCATGACGCCATTTTTTTTAGCTTTTCCCTAAAAAAAACAAAGTCATGATTCGTGACATTTGTCGTGTCTCGAAATACGCCTGATCAAGGCACTACGCAACCCACGCGCACCAACGGTATCCAAAGGCCGGCATACGAGGGGCATGGCAGACTCTTCGTCGTATACCGCTTGTGGGCAACGGGCGGCTACCCAAAGACAGCGCTGAGCGCGGGCTAACGAGCATGTTGTGGCATCCAAATTGCGAGGAGGGGTCACAGCTCGAAGACAACAAGGAAAATGATCTGAGAGTGGTACAGGCCAGGCAGGGCAGACGGCCTGCGAGATAGAATCTCGCGGACCGGGCTTGGCCGACGGTCGGTGAGATTGGAATCTCGCAGGCTGGGCCAGGCTTCGGCCCATTGCTCGAATATATCACGGGCCGGGCCAAGCGCGGTCGGCCCGGCCCCGCCGTCGTTTTTCGGCTTTTTTCGTTAGAACTGACATGCGATGGATCGTGCGTGATATTTTGTCAATGCCAAAAAGTGACGAATCGTGACTTATTTTTGGTTCGTTAGGGACGGCCCTAGTACCAATCATTTCAGCCCCTGGTACCCCGGGGACTCACGAGTACTCAGTAGTTTTTGTATGGGCATCGGGAGAGGAAACAGACGTATTTGGCGTGTTTTTACTGGCCTAAGCGAAAGCACGCAAGCCATTTTTTTTACAGCATATATTGTGATATACTCCTCTCTTTTCGTTATACGGCAGATAAACACACAGTTGGCTACAGTACAAGGAACCGCATTCTCAAGCGCCTGCAACCACTTTTTCGAACTTCAGCGACGAGATCCGCCTCGGAGGAGGGCACGGAAACTGCAGTCGCTTCGGCACACTCACGGGAGTGCACCAAGAAGCCCATATCTGCTTTGCCAAATTATGGATCAATGGGAAAATTCGGAGCTAGCGTAGGATTACGGAATGTCCTGCAGGAAAAGAAGACGAGGGTAGAAGCGGTTTTCGTTGTTTCGTCATGAGATCCGGCAATATGAATAACTACTCGTAATGTAATTATTGCAGCATACTTCTGCTCTTATCATCACCAAAAACAGACCAATTTTTGAGAACCACCGTGCCTCTTACTACCTTGAGTACTGCCGATGCTGTGTGTACTGGTTATTTTGCTGCTGTGCTGTACTACCGTCGTTGTGTGCAGCGCGTACCTACACCCAGTAATTCCAGCCCCTTTCACCCTGGGGACTTGCGAGTACTCAATTTATTCCAGCTCCTTGAACCCTGGGAACTCACTCGCGAGGGCTCAGTCATTTCAGCTCCTGGTACCCTGGGGACGCGCAAGGCCTCAGTCATTCCAGCTTCTGGTGCCTGCAGAACATTCTGACTTTTTGCCGACGCCTTGGTACCGGGATGTTGTCGTGCAGGACGGCAGCACATCAGCAAGGACAGAGATCGAAGGCGCAAGAAAGACGGAAGGGTGTCTCGCAAATCGCGAAAAAAGCACGATGGCCGCAGCTCTCGCAGACGTAAAACCAGGTATGTCTGATTGACGAGGAACGATCTTCGTGCACCGGCCGGTGGTAGCAGCATGACAGCAATAGTAGCCATACTATTACAGTAGCGTCGTCTTTCACTTGTGTTAGTTTCACTCGTGCTATTAATTGTACACAACAGTGCGGGTGTGCGACACGTGAGCGGATCGAAGGAGGGCCCAGCGCCCAGCGCACGTGGGTCACAATCGGCAATTTCAAATCTTGAGCACTTGAAAAGCTGCGAGTGTTTCCGTTCGCGTGCGTGATCATGGGTGTGGGTAGTTGCAGGATATCTGCCGTACTTTGTGTGTGAATTGCATATGGTGCGTTTAATTGTCGAGGTAATGCCCTGGGCTCGCCGTGCTGTATATCATACTGGTATGGTGCTTGCACACCAACAGCTTGCCAGGTTGCTAAGGCCACTGCTTCCCATGCGTTTTTTATGTAGCAGGGGCAGCGACTACAGCGGGAGCGAGGATAGCAGCGACGAAGGCGTTTCCTCGCGACGACGAGGGTCGAACTCCCGAGACCCACGAACGTCACAACTTTTTGTGGAGGACAGGTATCACAACATTACGCACGTACGAGCATGGGCTTGCACAGAAATACTTCCTCGCTGTGTTGTGGTAGGTGTTATAGAGGGATATCACAGAAAGAGGGCAAGGAGCGAGTGACTGCCCCCCGCGCAGGGCCTCTGACAGCTGTGCCCTCTGAGCGATGTTTACACCACAACGGTACACATCCGGGGAAATACCGTGCAGGTATACAGCCTCGATGACCCAACGACGTTGAGTGCGGTCTGAAATAGGAGGTTGTTCCTCCACACATGGTCTACTCCCACTCGCTGTTCTATATCCCACCTACTTCAACTATACACTTGGTAGTTGTCAATGCTCAATTTGACTCACCCGTCTGTCTCGCAGGAAAGGGGACCCAGACACCCTTTCCTTTGGAGGATTCTACCGCCTCGACGTGCCGCTCTATCACGGCGGCATTGAAGCCGCGAGGTGAGTGTTTCAGAAACACCATATTTGCCGGTAAATACAGAACGAGCAGGCACGGGCATATTTTTTGTTTTTTTTGTCCATCCCATTTATTATCTTCGCCCTTCTTCTCTCTCTCCCTCTCCAGTCGAAACTCAGATCCGGGGTCACTAAGTAGGCTCTTCTCCCTCCTCCCCACT
>JBBMHQ010013227.1:0-17937 GCA_037834295.1 Postelsia palmaeformis
TCGGTGCTGATGGCATCTCGTCCGCAGGCTCCGCGATCGATATGTTGGGGCCGCGTGTACAGCGCGCTTACTGCTGCCGTTTCAGGCAGCAGCAGCAGCAGCAGCAGTGCGACTCCCGTCGAACTATTCAGCCTATTCTATTGATGTGTGTGACATTCCGCTACGTTTTGATTGGTTCATCGGTGATGTATTCTGTACAACTCAAAACGGCCAAAAAACACTTTTTTCGCCCCAAAAAATGCAAATTAGAACCTCTAATAGTACTATTAATATTATACTACATAATAATACTATTAATATGTGATACCTGGTACTAAGTAACACTATTAATAGCGCTATGTAGTGCTGCAGTGCCGGTATGTATTACTATGCCCCCCTCCCCCTTCTACTAATAGTTGGCGATATCAATACTAACACAAATACTATTACTAATACTACCTTATTGACAGTACACTCAGCCAACTTAGCTACAGGCCTAGCACTGATGCAATGCGTATTGCTATTACTGTTCGTGTAGTAGCGTTATTTTCAGTACTACTCGTATTATAGTATTAATAGTACCAGGTACTAGTTTTGGTATTCGCAGCATGATGACTAGCGCGTATGGCTGACCCCTTTAGGGCTCCTTTGATAGCGACCAAAACAATGGTCGACAGCGACCTAAACAAAGGTTGATGCCTTTCCTAATGTCAACCGTCTACATTCCAGGAGCAGCGGGATCACATTGCGCCCGCGCCGCACGACTCGTCGCATCAAGCATTGTGTGTACTACTATTAAAAAAAGCGTGGCTCGGACTCCCCCGATGCTGCAGTAGTCTTTGCTGTGATCGTCACGTTCCATCTCCAACCCTATAACCCTAGAGGGTCAATACCTGCATCAGTTTTTCGTTCCTGCCGAACGAGAGGCCCATCGCCTGCACACTGCCAGTGATCGCGGCCGTTCGCTCCTCGTCCAGCCCTTCTGTGGGGTTTGGCATGGTCCGGAAGATGTCGTGCAGCCCCACCTCCTCCTGCCGCATCTCCCTGACCACAACAGCAGCAGCAAGACGGAGCCGACCGAAGGTGTCGGTTGAAGGCCAATGAATGGTGTTGACCCGTCAAGGCCTCTTCAGACGCAATGTTCTAGGTGTAGTCCGGGAGTTCCATGAGGGATGTCCATCAAGGGGCAAGAGGGCCCTCAAGGTCTCTCTAGACGTCAGAAACAGGTTGTAGTGGGGGGAGTCCCATGAGGAACGTTCGTCAAAGGAAAAGAGTGCCGTCAAGGCCTTCTTTAGACGTGACATTCTAGTGTAGTCAAGGGGCAAGAGCACCGTCAACGCCTGATCAAACGTAACATACTAGTTTTAGTGGGGAAGTTCCATCAGGGATGTCCGTCAAAAAGCAAGAGTGCCGGCAAGGTCTCTTTAGACGTGCAGTAGTAAAAAAGCTTCAACGGCAGGGGTATGATAGCGTGTCAATTTCATGAGGCTCCTTACGCGAGGTCTATACTATACTCTATATCCCCACCGAACAACAGACTTCCACAAAAAAAAAAATGTACGCTAGTTCCGGTGCACAAGGAAAAGCTCCATTGAATAGCCGTATGTTTGCTTCGTTGAGGTCTGTTTCTAGACACGTCAAGGTATTTTTCTAGACAGGCTAAGGCCCGCTCCTAGACGGGTTAAGGTCTTCTTCTACAGAGGTCAGGGCATGTTTGCAGCCAGGTTAAGGCCAGTTTCTACACGGTCGAGGTCTCCTTCAGAAATCTATAAGGTCTCCTTGTAGACAGGTGTACTACCCAGGGGGTGGTACCTATGATAAACTGCTGACTTTCAGACCCCAAGGAAAACGGAAGAGGTGAGGTATCGCATGGCCTATGGTGCGTATATAACAGGAGGAAAGTAAAATTCAAATGTTGTTGCAACGATATATATCGGATAGTTCCTGAGGTGCAATAATTGGGGAATCCCTATCGCAGCACGCCTCCGCATTGGATTAGTTTTAGTGGGGGGGTCCAAGAAGGGGTGTTCGTCACGGGGCAAGAGTATCGTCAACCATAGCATAATCTTTGGTGCCAACTAATGTACAGAAACGGCGACGACAATGCCCAACATCACCTATCGACACCAGCAACATAACAGCAGTAGCAACAGCAACAGCAGCAGCAGTAGCAGCAGTAGCAGCGACTAACCAACCGCCTGACTACCAGACTAACAAGCGTGAACAAAGTGAATACCTCTTGACCCAACTCCCTAAACTTTCAGACGATAAAACAGCCTCAACGAGCAAACCTCGCCAACGGACTGGACTGACTAACCTGAGGCGAAGCTCCCACTCCGCGACGCAAGCCTTGAGCACGATCCATGTCGCGGCCGCGTCAGCCCCGTCGTCTCCCGCGTACTCCTCGCACACCGTGCTTCCCATGCATGGGGCGAGTCTGTTCTCTGCGAACATCACCGCCTACACAAGTATGCAAACACAAGCACGCACGCACGCAGATGAGCATTGGCCAAATGCAGGGGGTGCGCCTACTATTACGAGGCACATACTATACTATGGTATTAAGTAGGACCTACGGTACACACAAAAACCTACCAGGTAGATATTTCGCTATTCTCACCATTACGAGGCACATACTAGATGAAATAGGACCAAATATTGTTGACAAAAATAGCGAAATATATAGGTTTTGGTGTCACCGTAGGTCCTATTTAATACTTACCTACTTACCTACTTAAGGTCGCCCCCCGTAATACTGTCAGAATGGCTGCGAACATCGAACATCGAACATCGAACATCAAACATCGAACATCGAACATCGAACATCGCCGCCTACAGATTCGCCGCGGTAAAGGCATTCGAAGACGAGCACGCACGCAAACTGACGATATACCAAACCTCGGATAACCTCACGTCAACCAAGGGTAAAAAATTACTGCTGCATACACCGGGAGAGTTGAACGTGATTGTGTGTGAGGTACAGCAGTTTGGCAAGCAACAACTACTACCGCCTACATTATACATTATACATTATACATTATAAACACGACGACACCAACCCTTGAGTCAGGTGTCCTTGGCGTCGACAGTACTACTATTAGTACGTGCGGGGGGGCATATTAAATAGGACCTACGGTACACACAAACAACTAGATATTTCTCTTTTTTCACGAACAACATTTGGTCCTATTTACTATGGTCCCGTAATAGTACCGCTGGTTGGTGCTGCTGCCACTGCTGCTTCATGTTTCCTAGCTGGTACTGACTGCAGGCTGGCCCTTCCAGTGCGGTTGGTACCAATGGTTAGGGTTAGGCTGTTGCTGCTGCTTGATGTTGAAATGTAGTTTGCCACTGTGGCGCACACGTATCGTACTTGATCGCACTACGAGTACGTGCAGTACCATCATACTTGATCGCACTCCGAGTACGTCCAGTACTGCTACTACTGCTGTGCTGCTACTGCTATGGCAGTGGTATCTTCACCTTGACATGTTTCTACCCACGACATCACTACACTCTGTGTCCGTCCTGACGCTTAGAGTACTGCACTTATAGCCTTTCCCCCCGTCGCGCTCGCCGGACATCAGGTGTAGAGCTATTTCGGGTTACGGGTGACATAAGGTGTGGTTGCGTGTGTTTGCGGGAGCGTCTTAATCCCGTGTGAGCTTGATTTGTAGGCTGATGTACTGTACAGTACTTATGAGGGAAGGCGTCTATGAGGATCATACCGTTCCCACCGCGGAAACAATCTTCACTGGTTCGACTCTTCTAGCACGGTACTCACACACCTGTACCTGTAGTGCCGTGACTGGAAGTCGCCGACGAACTAATAGCTGGCGATAATATTTCTTACACGGACCATCTATATGCTCCTGGTAGTATTTGGTTCGCAAGTGAAAACGAGCTGGTGTGCCACAGCTCGCTAGTGCCGTTCCCTTGCGTACTGCCACTGCGGTGCACCTATTATTCAGTACCAGTAGTTGTTTTCTCTCATGAAGGAACTGTATGACTGTATGACCAGCTTTTGTGCCCACAGGCTCCGTCTCACGAAACTTGAGCTAATGCGAGAACAGCATCATCATCATGACCATCGCTGAGTAGAAATTACCAAGTAGGGCGAGGTAGGAGACTGACCTGTCTAAACGGCCCCGTGATGGTGTTCTCTGCCTTGGTGTAGCAGATCGCCGCCCCCTTCAACAACTTAGACCGATCCCTGCAAGGCCAGCACGAAAAATACCTCAGATGGCAGCGATATTAATAGTAATACGTGGGACCACATGAAATAGGACCTACGGTACACACAAAAACCTATATATATGTATTGATATTTTTACTATTATCGGGGGGCTATAGTTAATGGGACCTATGCTGAACACAAAAACCTATATATTCACATATTTTTGGTAACAAAATTTGGTCCTGTTAACTATGGTATGCCACCGAAATAGCGCATGCTGTAAATCGACCAAGATAATGTACATTGTGTGTGTTCTTCACACGAAATCGTTTTTTTCTACCCGTCTACATCCAGCACAACCATTGTCCGTGCCGAATCTTCAATCCTAGACAGATACGTGCAAGCTCTATGACCACAAAACCACGACACAGAGATCCACCGGTATCAAAAACTATCCAGACTCCTCACCACACGTCAAAACACAACTGCGTACATCGCGATGGATCAAAGAGCGATCCATCGGGAATAGCAAAATGCATCGGAGGCAAAGAAAGAAACTGCGCTGCCGGGACGAAAAGCGCTTACAAACTACTATAGTAAATAAGGCGACCGCTGAAAGACGTCTAAAGCCCGCCCGCCTGCACCTAACAACCAAACGACTACCAGGTATTAATAGAAATAGCAACTGCAATGAGGTCACGAAACGAAGCCAACACACTACTAAACCCAGATTACGAGTAAAACCAGAGCCTTCCAGTATACGGAGCACTAGACCGGATGAACAAGATAAGTTCACAACACCATGTGAGTACAAGGGCAGTAATCATAACAATCATGACAATCCTAGCAATCAAAGCAGTCATAGCAATCACAGCAGTCACAGCAACTATAATAATACGAATAATCGCAGCCATCATAGCGATCAAAGAAAAGCGAAGCAATCAAAGAAATCACACCACCCATAGCCTTCGTAGCCATTACAGAAATTATACCAATCGTAGTCATCGCAGCAATCATGGCAAGCATAGCCATCACATCAACCATAGCAAACCCCTGGAGGCGAAAACGCCTGATCAACTCACACGTCTCCCTCGCTCATGGCCTTGAGCATGAGGGAGGTGATCGCGTTCAGCCCCCGGTTTCCAGCGTGCAGGCGATTGGCCAGCAAAAAATCCTTCAGCTCCGGCAGCGCCCTTATCTTGGCCCCGTTCCAGGGTTCGTCTTCCGGCAGAAGCTCCTGCAGAAGAAGACAGAGGGGGGGGGGAGACACCAGCACCCAGGAGAATTAAGAAATAAATAAAGGAGACACACTCGCCACTATGTCGGAATTGACAAACAAGATATCAACAAGCTATCAACCTTTCATTGGTTTTTAGTATACCCTCGCCCCCTGTATGGGGCTTGAAAGAGTGGGGTGCCTACGTTTGATTGGTTGTTGTCGTGTGCCCTTTAGCCAGCGCGGCATTTAGTTTTATCGAACAAACATACTGAATTTTATAGGTGGAGCGGAGGAGAGAGAGAGAGGAGGAGGTGGGGGGGGGAGAGAAGCAGAGCAAACGAAATCACATCATAGCATGGCGGGTGGGGAGGGCAGGGGAGGGGCAAAAAATAAATCCTATCACGGCATGACATCATAACAGACTCACGCCGCAGCAGCGGGAATTAAGTCGTTTATATTTCAATCAGGCGGGGCGGGGCTAGGGAGCGGGGGCAATCCAAAGCAATTTACGTACCACGGCTACCTACCGTCGACACGGCCACAGATGTCGACGCAGTTCAGTAAACTAGTGCTCTTTACAAACATGAACTGAGGGAGGAAAGAGGGGGGAGGGGCGCGGACATGCAACACACTTGTCTCGTTTTCGTTTCTATTCCGTACTGCCCCCACCTCTATCGTACCCTAACCTCTATCGTACCCTAACCTCTATCGTACGATGAAAAAAACACCCATAACACTATAAATACGCAAAACAATGTGGCTGTATGCCTTATACTGAAAGTACAGTAGTCGTGTAGAACATAGTTTACCTCACACAACAAGCCGAGGAACAGTGTTTACGCTGGTATATACTGAATAGTAGGGAAGGCCTCATAGTGTCGGCTATTGTTAGTGGGTGAGCTCGCGCAAGTCCCACACTACCCGGGGGGGATGACTCCCCCTGGTGGCTATCTCCACCGCAGATGCTCCTCTCGGGGGTCAGGTCGGGCCAACGTGCCCAAGCGCAAGTGGCTGCTCTAATGTTGCAAGGGAACCTTCAGGTTAAATTGACACACGACAGCAAATTGAAACTTCGAAGTGTGGTGAGCTTAAGCTTTATTTTTGCCATTCCGCCGGAGGATAAAAAAACATACAAATGAACAAACAAACGAACAAACAATCAAACAAACGAACAAACAATCAAACAAACACACAAGGCACCTAAAATGAATGAAGCCCCAGTTGTACTCTGATATGAACACATGCGAACATGAGACACACCTGGTATGCTCCGCCAGACCGGTAAGGCGAAGGCGACTGGGATTCCAACAATATTGTCTATTGTTGATACTATACTGTACTTTATTTCTACTGCTGTGCATGCACCTTAGTTGCGGAGTGTGTTATTATTAATAGTAATTCACTCCGAATAGTTATGGACGAAAAAAAACGTTAAGATACGTGCCCCTATTCCCCATCGCAGCAAGCGTCCTCCCGATCATGTACCTCAATATCTCCTCAGTACTCACGATCATAGCTTGCGCGAAGTCGGATGGCTTGGGGCTGGCGCCGAGGTCGTACTGGGCCCGAACGTTCGCGGCTGGCTTCGGGAACATTGCATCCATCTTACCCACCGGGTCCTTAGGCATCACCACCGGGTTCATCGTCTCCAGGTCGATTGTGAGGTTATTGTCCCGGAGATACCTTAGCATGTCTGTGCAGGAAGAGGGGGGACGAGGAAGGGAGACCGGCCGGCAAATTTTAGGGACTGGAAGGGAGTATATAGCAGGTGTGAAGCAACAATAACGATTATGAATCGCCATGTCTGTAGAGGAAGAGGGGGAACGAGGAAAGGGGCAGGCTCGCGTGTTTTGAGGGGTAGTCGGTAGTACTTGGTAAATGCCTACTGGTACGTTTTACCAGGTATGTGTGAAGCAGTAATGACAATAACGTCAATACCCGCGCCAAAGCTATATAAGGATTAGCGCTAACGCACACGTTGAAGCTGACGCTAATGCCAAGGCTAGTGCTATTGCTAACGCCTGCGCTAAAGCTTAAGCTATGAATGAATCCAACGGTAACAAACAGCAACAGCACAACAACCACCAAAACAACAATAACAGCATTGCGGCAACTACAGCGAGCAGTACAGAACCAGCACTACCACCAACACCAACACCAACACCAGCAACCACAACGACAATAAAAACCAAAACGAACCAAAAACATCCGATATCGACGGTGCTGCTGCACCTTTATGTATATACCAGGTACGAACTAAAGCAAAACAAAGAAAACAAATTAATCCAGCGGGACTGACCTGCGGGCGACATTTCCCCATCCTTCCCTCGCGCACCCTCGGTCGCCGCTACCTGCGGCTCCGGGTCTGAGAATTCGAGATCCGAGATGACCTGTCCAAGACAAGCACCGGGTGTGTTCGGTCATGGAGGTCGTCACTACCAGGTCCCAGGCCAGTGCCGAGTGCTAGCCAGGCACCGGATATTGGGTGGCGGTCAGACATCGGGTATTGGCCAAGCACCGGATATTGGGTACCGGTCAAACATCGGGTATTGGCCAAGCACCGGGTATTGACCAAGCATCTGGTATTGGTCAATCAGCGGACAAGCACCGAGCAATGGCCGAGCACCAGCGCCAAGCACCGGGTATGGGTATTAGCGGAACATCGGGTGCTCAGTCAATCACCGGGCATTTGCTAGGCACAAAACGTTGGTCAAGCACCGAGTAGCGGCGTAGCGCCAGGTACTATTAACAGTGGGGCCACGGGTATTGGAGAAGTCAAGCACCGGGTGCTCCCCAAGCAATGGGTTTTGGCCAAGCACTGGCCACTGGGCAAGGCACCAGATATCGATCAAACACCGGGGAATGGCCAAGCACCGAATGTTGGGTACTGGTCAAACATCGGGCATTCGTCAAGCACCGTGCATTAGCCAAGCATCGGGTACTAGTTAAGTAGCGAACAAGCCCCGGGCATCGGTCAAGCACAGGGTATTGGCCAAGCTGTGGGCGTTGACCGAACACTTGGTATTGACCAAGCCCGGGCTGCGGTCAAGCACCCGGTCTTGACTATGGATCAAGCATCAGGTGGTATTGACCTTTCGCCCGGTATTTGGTAAGACATCGGGTGTTACTCAAGCAGGGGTTACTAGCCAAACACCGGGTATTGACCAAACACCGAGTTCTGACCCGGTAACCAAAGGCTAGGCAAGCAATCGATGATACTGTAGGCTATATCCAAGCCCCGGGTATTGGCTAAGTACCGAAAATAATCAAGTCCTATATACCGTAATAGTAATAGACGGTTGGGAAGACTAAAAATATATACCCTGAGTAGATACAACCGCACCGGACGGAGATATAACCCCCGTTTGGTTCTACTGTACTGATATCGTTCCCGTGAGGTGAATATCAAACGTGGACGACAGTTCCATCGAGAGTGTGCGTTGTTCTGGGTGCGTTTTCTTTACGAGGTCTCGAAAGCTCCTTTCGATATATGCAGTGCAGTATCTCAACCTCGAAGCGTGTGCCCGCGACCACATAGCTTGCATGAAGCTCTTCCAATTTACAACTTACGACAGCATCAGAAATCAGCACGTACACTGTAGATGTGCTGGATATCGATCGGTAGCGGCAAAAGGTGAGGAACGCAGACACACACACACCGCAACGGGTCTTGGCAACACCGTTGACTGCGCTACTACTACTGCTGTATTCGTACACAAAGAGGTATCATCACCGCTGTTGCTGTACTTGTGTAGCAGTATCGGTACTGGTGTATTATACTGAACCTGTTACTGCTGGTGTAACCGGTGCTGGCTGCTACAGCCGTAGCGTACAGTTACTACTGCTGTAGAGGTAAAAACACCATACCTGGTATACTCCTAGGGTATTAAATATCAAATAATATAATATCGGTACTACTGCTGTACGTAGTACCACTCTCGCCGTAAATACAAGGACCTTATTGTCTTCACATTAATGTGCAAACGCTCCTTATATCAACGGCCAGATTGCTATATGACACGGGTACTCGTATACTATACCGGGAATACGAGTACGCAGGGTACATGCCTGTGAGTAAAAGTGTACCAGGTACCCTTGTAGGAAACAAAAACATGAACGGGAGGGATGAGTTCAAGTGTGATACTCGTCTACCAGCAGCACTTGTACTTTCTGTAGTGTACAAGAAACGTGATTATGTGTCCCTCTTCCCTCACCATCTCGTGATCAGTGCTCCCACCGACAGGAACTCCCGTGGCCAGAGCGTCAAACCCCGCCCCCCCCTTCGCCCCCGGGGGAGAAGCCTTCGCAGGCCGAGCTGCCTGCGCCTGACCTTGCCCCTGGCTATGCCCCTGTGGCTCTGTCCCCTGCTTCCTGTTCAACCCCTTCTGCATAGGTCTTGGCTGCGGCGGTGCTACCCCAAATCCTTTCGCCCCCCCTGCATCCCCATCTCCACCCCCAGCTGCCGCGGCGGGCACCGGTGCCTTCGGCATTCCGTTAACGGCGGCCTCCGCGATCGGCAGCGGCGCTGGTGCGCTCGCTGTCGTCGTCACTACTACTGCCTCCTCCCCATCCACTCTGTTGGTTATCGCTACTCCTGGTGCTGCGTCGTCATGTTCAGCTACTGCTGTTGCTGACGATGCTACTGCTGCTGCTGCGCCGTCTGTTGCGCCACCCACGCCACCCCCCCCCCCACCAACAGCAGCAGCTTCTTTCTTTTTCGAAGCCGCCGCTGCCGCCGCTGCTGCTTTCTTCTTGCCCCCGCCCTTTTTCTTGCCCATTGCCAGAGCTGTCCGAGCACGCCTGGTCCTTGCTGCTGCTGCTGCTGTGTCGGGTTGAGAAGGGTTTCTGCCACGCGCAGGTGGCGGTTGTCGGCTGCGGAACGCGCTGCTGGTTGCGGCGGAGGCGCGAACTGCGACGCCTCCGCTACGCCGCGTCCCCCCCGGGGGGCCGATCGGTCCTAAGAACGATCTGACGGGTCTGGCCGTGAAGGCAACGATGGCCAGAGCACTCATGACGCGGAAGGAAGGCATCGTGTTTCCGGCCACCTTGAACCTCGGGCCTGCTTGATAGCCGAGCGTTTTGGTGATTGTGACACACACACGCCGATTTCGGTGGGGGACCGGGCGGAAGGGCCTCCACGGGTGTGATCAGGCACCCACACCTGGCATGTGCGGTCAAGAGTAGAAAGAGTCGTCGAGCTGCTCCGGGTCGACGCCGCCCGTTAGTAGCTCTCCCTCACGACCCGTCTCTCTCTCGCTTACTTGCACTCGCATCTCGCATGAAAAATACGAGGTTTTTGTAAGATAAATTTGCGTGCATATGCAGGGATTTCTTAATGATAGTTCCCCCCCAAAACCAGATTTCCGCCCAGTCTGCAGCGTCACGCGTAGGGTTCCTCTCGGCGCCCTGATAGCTGATATTGCAAGATTGGTGCAACTCAGTAGCCCTAAGTTCTACCTAGCTGACTGTGTGAGAAGTTCGAGGCGCCTGCGTGCCGTGCCAGGTGCTGGAGTAAACAAACCAGAGGAGAGTTTTCGCTCTATTCGCCAACTCATCAACCGCTGCTTGAGCGGCGCCGATTTTGTAGACGAGGCTCGTTGGCGGAATAGCAGCAGAAGCAGCAGCAGCCGCAGCAACACCTTCCTCGCTCGCTCCACCTTCCTGTTGACGACAGTGGTGCTAGGCGGGACGGTATGGCTGCATTCGGGGGTGGGCAGGAGGCCAAGGCCTTGGAGTTCAAGGCGGAGGGAGAGAAGTGCCTTAAAAAGTGGTCTCTTTTCAACAGTAGCACGAAATACGAGGATGCTGCTGAGTGCTTCGACAAAGCAGCAAGGTGCTACAAGGTAAGGCATGAGATTGCCTGGGATGCTGATACTAGTGCCTCCTAGCTCCTATGCTGCGCCTGTTTTCCTTCGCCTCGCGGCTTGTGAGGCTATGAAACTTACTGTATGTCATAGGTAGTTTTACATCTATATATATATATTTTTTCCCATCCCATGAAGTATCTTCGCCCTTCTTTTCTCTCTCCCTCTTTGGTCGTAACTCAGATACGGGTCACTAAGTACCTACGGCTCTTTTTCCCTCCCCACTACACGCGGAACTTGCCTTGCATTTTTAACGCGAGAAGATTTTAGCCCTTTCTTCGTCGACTTGCGTCGAATTCCGCCTACCCACGCAACGAAGGCGCTCTCAGCATTTGGTTCCTTTTTATTTTTTCAAATAAAGTAAAAATCTCACCACGGTGGGATTTGAACTTGGGTACCAATGCCAGTGGTCTTTGAAGCTGACCACTATTGATAGTCTACCGGGGCAACCGGCAATGACCCCGTAAAAAAAACAACGCACCACCAAACTTGGCCTCAGCTTTTGGTTCGACTCGCTTGCCTCGCTTCGTGGCACACGGCGGGGGTAGTCACTGCCGTTACCGGCTTCGAGGCTATCCTCCACCATCCTCTATCCTCTATCCTCTATCCTCCCCCGAAATCTGAACGGTGCCGCTGGCTATATGCGCGGTAAAACATGCTGGAATCCAACGCTATTTTAACTTCTATTGATACTGTGGACTCCTGCTGCTGTACGAGTACTCGTTGACAGCAGCATACCAAGGCTGTAGGTATTAAGACGGTATTAATGAGAAGAAACAGCAAAGCTGATTCAGGCTACTGAATAAGGCGCGTTCCACAACAAATTCAGTACAACGAATCACGAATTTGTTATTTTCCTGTAAATCTCGGCCTGAATTTGTTTTTACTCGTTCTTTTCACTAACAGCAGTAAGTGCCCTGTGCTACCGTACCGTATCGAGAGTAATGGTACATACGGGCCCGTCAACGAGAAAGCAATACGAGCGAGTACAGGCAAGCCTAAATTAGAACCTCTTCGAGAACCTTGAACATCCTTGAGCAAAGGCTGTTATATAGAATTGAGTTTAGCGGTTGCCACTGAGCAAGATTTCTCCATCTGTTCACAGCAGTGTAGTTGTCTTAAGCTCCCCCAAAAAGTGAGGTTATACTGCTGCTATTAATAGTGCTACGTACTGTATTTTTGAACGGAGGGGTATGTCTTACACGGTATTACGACGAGGCTTTACTGCTGCTATTAATAGTGCTACTGTATTTTTTAACGGAGGGGTCTGTCTTATACGGTAATAGGACGACAATGCTCAATCAAGCTCACGAGATCGCAGCTATCATTCTTAGGGTTACCGAAGTAGCAGAATGGCAGTATAGCAGAGCATAGCAGAGCAAAGCAGCTGAATAGCGACAAAAAAACGGCGAAGTGTGATGTTGTCGAAAGCGTACCAGGTATACTATAAGAAAGAGGGTGCAGCAGTGCGGGCATGGGTGTCACCGTGCTGCGCGAGTGTTGCATCTGTGTTGCGTTGCCCTCCAAAGACAAGGGCAAAAGTGAAAAGCAATCGAATAGCTCCTACAGCAGTAATTCGGTTATCAAGCGGGGTTGGGCCAGCATCAGCCCCTCACACGACCTCTTTCACAGGCGCCATGCTCCCCACTGAAGCCTCCAAATGGCCCACCACGCGCGCAGTGTAACTCAATCAAGGCTTGGTATATAGCCTTTCCGGTAGTTCGCTGGCGCTTGGTCCTCCTAAAGTTGGATAAATTCGGCTCTCCGCAGCTGGAAGCAGGTGGCAGCTTCGGTCAAGGCAATTTTTACGCTCCCTGTTTACTAATAGATTGTATTCACGGCCTAAGCCGCTGTGGAAAACATCGACGATGCTGCAGGCGGTATCATCAGCCTGAGAAGTGCGCCCGAAAAAGCGAACAAATGTCGACAAGAACGCGGTCATTTTTTTTTCGCTCTACGCGAGTACAGTAGTACTCGTTTTTTTTTTTCGAGAAACAACTTGTTTCGAGCTGTAAAAAATATCTTGGTTACAGTACTGCCGTAAAACAACGACCTGGAACCACATTTTCAAAATTTTAACGACAGGACCATGCCCCATTGAGGACATGGCGTGTGCTGCCGCTTTGCCACACTGTAGTGAGTGCACCAAAGAGTATTCGCAGGGCAGGTAACGACCTGGAACCACATTTTCAAAATTTTAACGACAGGACCATGCCCCATTGAGGACATGGCGTGTGCTGCCGCTTTGCCACACTGTAGTGAGTGCACCAAAGAGTATTCGCAGGGCAGGAAACAGTTGGATCGACACTACAGCTGGAGTTGTGCCAGAATTACGAAATGTCCCACGGACAAGAAAACAGGGGCAGAGGTGCTTCCAGTTGTCGCCCAAACCCCATTTTTTTGTGGGCAATGCGTGCACCATTGGTAGCTCGTCGGGCAGCTTTTACGTTCGTGCATTACAACTCGTACACATCCCCTATCTCGTACGTACATATCCCCTATGCTGTACGTATCTGGTATACCAATACCAGTCTATCTCTAAAAATGATGGTGTTTTGACTATTAATATTACATGAAGAATGTCCTTAAATTTGGAGACAGTTTAGTGGTACCATACGTATGCTTCCGGTATACCCCAACAGCCCGGGATGCTTGGTGTTGGGATGTGTGAACGCTGTCGTCGTCAAGTACTTGGGGCATGTGTTCCGTCTCAATCCCTACAATAGCACAATCAACATCAATAGGAGGCCGGTCTTCTCTAGGGCGTGTCAAGGCCTGTTTCGGCCTCAATAAATTACCAGTAGGTTTTCTCCAGGTGTGAGCTGGACCGCTTTTGAAGGGCTGGTGCTTAATTTTAACTTTGCAAGATAAGTTGACACATCGGGCGCGCTTGTTGTATACTGCTGTTGCATACCAGGTATTCCATTTCATTGTATGGCGTTTGCCCCTTCGACTTGCGATGCTGAATATTTGGACCGTCTTTCCATCAATATGCAATACAAACATTCATTACATTGCGATGGTATTGCTCTAAAACTTAGTTTTGCAGAAACAAGAGTGTAGAGGACGGTCAGGCGAGGGGTCTCACCGCAGTGACTTCATTGGAACCCTTTGTTTTGTGCGCATCAAGGCTTCGTTGGGCCGTGTTATACTAGGTTTAGTGGAAGGTGCGGTCAGTCACGGAATCAAACCGCGGTCACTATGTACGTAGGAGACCCGGGACACGAACGGAGCATCGAAACACCCCCGCAAGAAACACGCCTCCAGCTCACTCAAACCCCACACCCCGTGGACACGAGCAAGTCACCCCCGGGACCGTGTATTTCGAGCACTGTTACTTGTATTGGTATAACATACTCGTAGGTATCGTTGGGCGTTTTTGGGAGAACCATAAAATATTGCGGTCGTAGCCGATTGCATATCGTTGGGCGTTTTGGGAAATGCATCTTCCGCCGTAGCGATTTGCATGCCGTGGTTGGAAGTCATGTTTTCCCAGGACCTATCGAAACTGCCCGGCCTACTGTGTGTTCCCCGGTCCTTTTGTTCTTGCATTATTTTGACGTCGTGTTCTGCTGTTGTGTTGATGTGTTTTTAGTCCTGTGGTAATTTGTGTTGGGTTTCGTCTTATGTTATTGCGTTCTTGTATTCTCTGTCCTCAATTTTATTCGCTCCTGTTACATCGTACAGTAGATGTTATTGTGCTCTCATGTGCATGCGATACTGCGTCCGCGTATCATTGTGTCACCATGTTATTGTCATCGTGTGCCTATGCGCTTTTATTCATCTGTTCTTGTGAAGTATGTGTTACTCTGCGCGTTCCTGTGTCCACATAGTTGCAACCATACGTTCTGCGCGTTCCTGTGTCCACATACTTGCAACCATACGTTCATGCATTCTTGTGTTATCTTGTCCTGGTGTTATTGTCTCACGCTCTTATGTTCGTGTGTCCTCGCATCCACGTGTTGTTATGTTATTGTTATTGTTGGTGGGTCCTGATGCTCATGGTCGTATATTATCATGGTATTGGTTGTGTTTTTTTGTTATTGAAAAATGTGATGATGTCCATTCGCTTCATACCTGGTATGCTTAGGTTACTACTGTAGCGTTATTCTCTAAGTTCATGTGTTCTTACAAGGTACCAGGGAACCAGGTTGTTATTATGCGTATGTTATCCGGTATTCTTGTGCCAGCATGCGTTCATGTGGTCTCCTGATAGGCTAAGGTTCTTGTCTGTATGGTTTTGTTATTATTGTGTGTGTGCGTGTGTGTGCGAAGGTGGCAAGGATGATGGAAGAAGCGGCGGGTGCCTACGAGCGGGCGGGAGAACTGTACGAACAGTCCAAAAGCAACCACGAAACGGCTCGGGCGTACGTTGAGGCCGCCAAGTGCAGGAAAGCCGTTTCACCTGTATCCGCCATCGACGCCTACGGGAAGGTAAGCTTCGCAGTGTAACTTGGTGTCGCTTTTCGCAAGTACTTAACTTATGCAGGGCTGTCAACAGGGAGCTGGCTGCCTATAAGCCACCGACTATTTTTTTGTCGGCTACCCGTTGGTGCCAGATGTAGAGGTACTAGGGTTGTACTTTCGTGAAGCTAGAGCGATGCAGACGGTCCTATTGCTTTGAGTTTTGTTGTCTGTGGAAACGCTTCACAGGTCGGACACATCACGATGTATCTACAGATAGATCCTCTAGATCGCAGCCTGCTTTTACGATACAATATGCAGGATCTGTACGGTACAGGTTCAGCGCAGGAAATATACGCGATATCGTGCAGATCATATATACGGCTCACGCACGGCAACATGAGCTAGATCATACAGATCCTACAGACCAGGAACCTGTTATTAAAGCATCTAGTCTGAAATATCTGGATAATGAAGTGGCAATCATCATTCTCGTCTATCTGCTCTGTAGATGATGTGTCCCATGTGGGGAAACCTTGTTTGGTTTGCAGTACCAAGTTCCGTCTCCGATGTCATCTATTTGCCTCCACCGCCTCCGGCGGGTCCCCCTCAGTCGGCGGGGGCGTTGATGGCTCCGTTTTCCCTCCTGACCCTAGTCGGCAAAGTTTGCTATCTCGGGGGAACCTGAAATATTTTTCGATACTACTCAAAACCAAAGATGGTACATACACATAGGGGGATGTGTGGGTTTTACGTCCATCGTGGGTTCTGATTATTAATTGTATGTATTACTATGTCTTACAACACTAGCCCCCCCCGCAGTAGTAATTGCCACACAACTGCCAAGTAGCCGTGGCGTCCAGCCAGCTCGCAGGCGTATTCACATGTTTATAGTAACCCCCTTAAAAAAGACACCCGTACATCAAAGTTGCTGGTTGCGCCTTCTCTTGTATGTACCCGCTATTATCTACCCCGTCAGTGTTCCGACGCTGTCATCCTTATGCAAGATCGTCTGCCTCGCGAGCGTTTATTTGCACGTAGGATGCAGCTCGCCCTTCATGCGACTCGTCCGTCACCTCACGGTGCTCCGCGCTCGGTGCAGGCAGTGTCTGCCTGGTCGGTGATAACACGACGTGCTCCGTCCCGGCAGTGTAGGGATGCGAATATCTATGATCCACATAACTGCAGCCGTGCATGCATGACATGAGTACACCCCCCACCCCCTCCGGATGCAGGCGATAGCGATCTGCATGGAGGAATGTAGGCAACATATAAAAAAGCTGGTGGAATAGTCTTGACTTACACCGCGGAGTTGGCACACCACTATGTTTCGCAATATAAGAACTATTCCTATTGACTATTAGTGTACAAGTGGTCCTTGTGTTTTGGGACAGAGTGCAGAGTGGCATATCAGGCGCCTATTAGTAGGATACGCGTTGGAAAATAAAGTCTGGCACATGTGAACGCCCGACGCCCAACACTACCCTGCAAACAATTGTTTTCCCGCCCCCTGTCCCCTCCCCATCCCCCCCTCCACCACCGTATGCAGGCGATAGCGATCTACAATGTGTCCGGGCGGTTTCAGCAAGCCGGCAAGATGCTCATGGAGGTCGGCGAGATTCACGAGTCGGAGCAGGAGTACGAGTCGGCCGTCGATGCCTTGCAGCAAGCGGCCGAGTATCTGATGGTGAATGATGAGCTGTTTGCTGTAGGGATGTGTGCGTGTTTTTTTTGTCTTGGTTTAAGGCGATGAGTAGTGTCGTCTTGGCATTAAACTTCGTTCTTTCTACCCGTCGGCATCAAGCACAACCAGTGCCGAGTCTTCAATCCTAGAGGGATTCAAGCTCTGTGATTACAAAACTACGCCACAGAGATAATACATTGTTATGCAGTAGGCAGAGTAGTTATGCAGTGAGCAGAGTAGACAACTGCAATGCAATGCCATGTTCATCGTACTGGATACAAAAAGCACGACATGTTGCACGACATGTTGATATTAATAGCGCTTAACGAAAACATTAACCGATACGAGTTTCGTATACCTGGTGCATGAAAGGTTTCCCTCAGTCAGCTCAACGACACGGGGATGCCAGGGGATTAGGGGGCAAACCACGACCGGTATATTGTACGATACCTGGTACCTGGTATATCGAAAGTTATTCATACTGGAGTATTAAATAGGACCTACGGTACACACAAAAGCCTATTTATTTCATCATTCTTACTAACAATATTTGGTCCTATTAACTATGGTCCCCCGTAGTAGTAGTAGTAGTAGTAGTAGTAGTAGTAGT
>JBBMHQ010013338.1:0-32772 GCA_037834295.1 Postelsia palmaeformis
AAGAGCCTACTTAGTGACCCCGAATCTGAGTTACGACTGAAGAGGGAGAGAGAGAAGAAGGGCGAAGATAATGAATGAGATGAGAAAAAAAAAAAAAAGTATGCGAGGACGTCGTAGCGGTGCCGAAGTTTCAGCTGGTATTAATAGCATAATATCACAACGTATGATATGTATGCGAGTACGTCGTAGCGGTGCCAAAGTTTCAGCTGGTGTTAATAGCAATGACAATACCGGAGCGCTGTAACCACTGCTGTAGCTGGTGGGAGTACAACAGCAGTATGCCTGTAATACTCGTGATAAGAATTAAAGGCTCACTTTTTGGAGAATGCCAAGAGAACGCCACGAAAATAGAAAATAGGACCAAGAAAGACGGCTCAGTGTTGAACTCTACACTAAATCCTATATATTAATAGCCAATGGTCAAGGCTGTTTGAAGATGGCGGCCCAATAAGAATATCAGGCTTGCCCAGGGATTAGGTGCTTCTTTTTGGTGGGCCCATACTTGAATAATTGTACAGGTACTGGTCATCGATCTACACAAGGTCCAGGTGCTTCCTCAAGGCTCGAGAGCTGTTTGAGCTACTGCTGTGAACAGCAAAACATTCGAACAGCGGCATTGCTCTCAGCGGAAGCTCTCTTGCTGTGTCCCACAAACAACACCCCATCTCGCTGGCGTGTTAACGCGCGTTGAAGAAAATTGCAGACAATGCGAGCATCAGCTTCAGCCAGAGTCACTACTGCTGTACAACGTACCTACCCATCCAACAGCAGTGTACACCTGGTATAGAACAGCAGCAGTAGGTCGGCTGTTCCACGACCGCTGTGTGCTGCCTACTCGTATACTAATTACGTAGGCACCAACGGACCGTATCTATGCAGATGCTACCGCTCCAGCTGCTATGTATGCGTGAGCAAATTAACAGTCGCAATCTCCTTACCTTACTGAAGTCGATGCGATGGATTTAGTAGAGCTACACTAGCCTGCTGCGTGGACGCTCGACTGGAGGAATGGTACCCTCTGATGAGGCCACCCGAAAATCTGAACAGAGTTCGTACAGAGCAGCGAAGCTTTTGCGTTAGGGGTGTTTCGGGCCAGCAAAGCCACGCCATCACCACACGCAAGCCACTGCTATCGCCACTAGACACCAGTGCGATGGTGTCGGGTGCGCTGTTAGGCATGCTGCTTGTGGTGGCGCAGCCTGTCTCTGCGTTCGTCGCCCCTGCCCTCTGGAGACCAACTAAAGCAAGCATAGTATGGCCTAGCACCTCCGGATCCTCACAGTCCCGCGATGGGAAAACGAGTAGGGCGACGGTTCATATTCGTAGTTGCACCTCCATGACTCCGGAGAAGTTTGCGGGAGGAGATGGAGGCAACCCTCGACCACTCCCAGATGATCCAGCGGAACTTGCGGTGAGTGTTGCCGAGGTGCCCTTCAGAATTAGGTGCCGGCAGCTATTTACGACTACAGTAAATCAAGCGTTGATTTCGAAAAGCGTCGCCACAGCTGCTGTTGGAGTTTGGAGTATGGACACATGTTGCCGGCTGCTGCTGGTTCTGCTGTAGGCACACAAAGAGGATACTGCTGTCATGTATGCTACTGCTGCTGCTGTACCTCATGGCACTGACGACCTGACGGCTGTTTGCTTGTCTTATAGCATTGTGTAAGATGGGCATTGCGAGTGTCTACGGTCATACGAGCATAGCTCCATCAGTATAGCTTACAGACTACTGATATCCACAAACCAGTAGGACTGTATAGGCAGACACGACCAAATCGTTGGACCACCTCAAGGAAATGGTGGCGCATCTAACGCTGGCGCCCCGGGGTTGAACTTATTTTTACACCGACAACGAACCCTATAATATAGGGCTGAACCTTATTGGAAGCCGAAACCGGAAAACAAACAGGATTTCCCTTCATCGTATAGAAACCCCAGGGCAGTGCCGTCGATAGACATGAGCCATTTCCGATCACAGCCCGAACATAAAAACCTGCGCTTTCAACACACAACACCGACCACCGCCGATGATTCCTCGCCTCAAAGGGCACGAGATGACGTCAAACCTTCAAGGCCGTCTGCTCCACTGCTCTGAGAGTGCTCGCAGTGAGGGCCCTTGATTCTGTGTAGCCGGAGACCTTGCTCGAGACGTGAGAGCTTAACCCATTTCTGGCCGAGTGTTTTTCAGACTTAAATGGGACCCAGTTTCGTTTTATAAAAAGCGGCCAAAATGGGTCAGGATCTCTCGTCTCGCGCGAGAACTCCGGCCACACAGCATCAACAACCCTCAAACTTGGCAGTGAGCACTCTCAGGACTGTGGAGCATACTCGAAGGTTTGACGTCATCTCCGCGGCCTGTGAGACGAGGAATCATCGGCGGTGGTACGTAGGTGTTGTGAGTTAAAATAAAAGTGCAGCTTTTTCCTGCTGCGGCATACCCTGGTACCAAAATAGTGTCTCCCATCGGCTGTGTGGGTCTCATCACCATAAAGGGGAAATCCTGTTCTGGTTTCTGGTTTCTCGTCCCATAAGAGTCAGCCTAAGCCTCATTCTTATGATGGACTAACTACCCCTATTGCCTGAAGGGCCGGGAGTGAGGGCCCCATTGCTGCTGTTGGTGCGGCTCGCCTGCTAAGTGTTTACCGGGGATCTGTGCGTCTGTGTTCCCGTTCTACATAGCTGTGGATCGTGTTTGGTGTACTGCTGCCTTCCATCTACGACACGTTTACGTGACTGTTGCTGTGTACATGATCTCTGACGAAGAGGACACGGTGATATGGTTGTTTTCTCTCTTTGCGCCGCAGCTTCTATTTTCCATTGGCCACCTTTGCTTTTCGTGAAAAGGTTATGGATTGTGATTTTTGTTGTATCAAAAAAGAAATGAAATAATACGAACGAATTTCCTCCCGCGACCAATAATAATCACCATTACTATTGATAGTGTATGTTCGTTCCTGTTCACTTGCCTTACTTTTTTATGTCCGTTGGGACAAGCCCTTATACATTCGCAATAGGCCGTGTGCGTTCCAAGCCATGCCTACGTAAACGAGGAAGAGATAACTGGGGAACAAAGCATAAAAATGAAAACGAATAATTGACAGCCCGACAGCCCGATTAAAATAAGTCTATACGGCACAGCAGCAGTGGCTGCACGCGGGGGAATTCAGCGGTTCGACCGCAAGAAAATACCGCCTGTTCTTGAAGTAGGCTGTAGGGAATGTATTCCGACAGGTACATACGATATTAATATTGCATACCAGGTAGTAGAAAAGGTATGGAGACAAAACGCAGGGTCTACAGAAGAATCCGTGTTTGCTCTATCCACCTACCAGGTACGTCACAATTTTCATACTATATAGGGGTGAAGAAATAGGACGAACACTGTGTGTGCTGGATGTCGTGGGCGGAAAGAACGGTACAACAGCATCAACACCTAAACAGCAACACCAGCACCACACCTACACAACAACACCATGCAATGACCAGAACAACAATAACAATACCAGCACCACCAACACCAACACCATGACCACAACATCAACGACACCCAGCAGTAATGGATAATTCCGCCTAGAATGCTCAGCTTGGTATGTTGAAACGAAACAAATACCAGGGGGGATTCTTGAAAATAGTGGTGCTGCGCACCAATGCCCGATAAGCAGAATGCCAAATTTTGTCGATGTTTCTGAAACAAAACGCAGAAAATGGAGCGAGAGTTCTACCAGAACCAGAAGGAGTTCAAGAGGCTTGCACAGCTGAAAAAGGAGCTGGAGGACTTGCCGAAACAGAGGCAATGCCACCGGTACAGATGGACACAAACAGAGACCACGTTCGATGTGGAGATACCGATGCAGAAGGCGTGCGAGGACAAAGATCTATATCTAGTCGTTGAGAAGGACCAGATGCAGGTGGCCATCAAGACAGACGAGGCCTTTGGGGCGATAACGGTGGGTGGCAGCATGATGTTTGCCTACCTTGTGCTACTGCGAGTTTTTTCCAGCTCTATTTGCAAGTTGGTGTTCGGGTGCCTCCAAGATCGTGGGTTAGCTGTTCATATTCCAAGGGGCTAACAAGTGGTGCATTCGGTGTTTTGTACCAGGTATCGATTGATGTTTATCGCCAACATGGCGATGTATCCAGCCGGTGTGTTGGACGCTGTACTCGTACATGTGCTGCGGCAAGGAACCTCAGGGGAGAAGATGTGGCAGCTCGTGTTACTCGTGTTTATTTTGTTGGCTGCCTATTTTTATGAGACCCTTCCGGCAGTGTAGCTGTAATAATAGTCGTTTCGGAGATTTGGCGACGGATGACACCACTTTGAACGGCCTCAAAGTCATAGCATGCAGTGGAGAGACGTCTGTATCAGGTGCAGTCTGTGTAGCCACCGCGCGCTAGTAGTCGTCAAGTATGCAACATGCATTGTGTTCTTCGGGCTTGTTGGGGGCAGTGGATGGGAGAGATAGCCATGACTCTGGGACCCCGCGTGTATTTTTATCTCGGTTTTTCCTTGCAGCAGTGCTTGCAGACTCCTTGCGCCCTTCTGTTACCACTGTCGGGATTATGACGGTAGCATTATGTACGTCCGAGACGCGCACACAGATTGAGTTTTACCCTCGTCTATACATATTCACGAGGGAATAGGTGCCGAGTCAGAACCATCTCCGAACACGAGCTTCATGCCACCATGGGGACAGCTCCTGCAGGTAGGGGCGATGCTCGCGTTACGGCACGCTCAATCATGCTTCTAAACGTTGTTGCCTCTTAACGCCCTGCCATGAGTAAAACAAACGTCGTTTTCGCCAAACCTAGTCTGCTGCTCTCGTGCGGCTTGAATTTCTTGCCCTTCGATGAACTATTGGGCACTAAATATCTAGTATATCGAACCGGTACCTGGTACACTGGTACACGCTCAAGGGTCGGCTGCATGGCAGATAGGCTGCAGCTTTTGCACTGCTGATCAAGCCAAACCCACCATCGTATCGCGTTCCTAACGAGTGCAGGGGGTGTTCCCTGGCGACGTGGATGCATCGAGCTGCAGCTTCCGGATTCACAACCACAACAACGAGCCGTACGTTCACATCGAGATCGTCAAGATGACCTCACCAGGTAAGTCGGTGCTAAATGTGCAGCGTGTGCGCCGTGCACATCTGAAATGTTATGCGGCAGTGTTGGTATTGTTATCCTAGTCTCGCGCCTCTCTCGTAAAGTGGCCGCTTGGTGTCTTCCTCAGTGAAGAGCGCCGCGGAAAAAGGCTTTGGCTCACCATTCAAGCCATCTTTGTTGTAATATTTTATAATTTGATAACACGCCACCCTTCCTTACACCGTCGTGCGTCTTGTGCTTCACACCCGCCCGCGGTGTCACTTGTGTCAGAAACGGGCATGCTGTCTGCGGGTCAGCGCAAAGCATATCGACCTGGTATCATAACCGGGAGACGTGATTACCAGCCTTGCTACTTCAATTGTCATGTTCGTCTCAAGTGGTCTCACGTGATATCTCCAACGCTTTTGTTGAAATTGCCGGCGGATACATTTATTTAAGGGCATGATGGTACAGGGATGGCTCTATTCCTACAGTGGTATTGTCGGTGCCCCGCCACTCTATCCATATTTTATCATACGCTTCGGTAGTGTATGAGTACTTCCCCTGAATGCGGTATCTTTGAGAAGCCGCAGGCAGCACGCTATCGCCTGTCCAGCCTAACACGGGCTGAGCATAGTAGGGAGCAGCTGTAGGACAGGCACACCACCAAGGCTGTTGTAGACGCCTGGGTGCCCAAAATCGAAACCGGCAATAGTGCGCAAGAGAGATAAGCTGTAGTCCCAGAAAAAAATCGCCGCTTCTTGTGTATTATGGCCGATTTAATGCTGAATGCACCGCTTGCGCAATGCTCGCCTCAGGGACATACGAATTCTGGAACGAGCTCCTCCAAGGCGAAGTGGAAAGCCCCACCATCCGCTTTGCCGGGCGAACAGCGCGGTACGGCTGGAAGCAGAACGCCGAGACTATCGAGGTAGGTACCCGCGGGGATAATGCACATTACGGCGCTTATGTACTGCTGTACTACACAGCACCACTGTAGTCATCCGCTGGGTACCCATCGGGTCTTTCCTCGGCGCGCCAAACACCACTCCTCGCGTTACTTAATGTGTTACTACTGCTGTATATACACGGTGCGTGGTTCCGCTATCTTGTTCACGCCACCCTGTCTCTCTGCTTGCTGTTTCGCTTTGTTCCCCCGTATGTCCGCTGAACTGAACCTGTTGCCGTTAATTTCGCTGACCCGCCGTGGCAACCGTACGATGAAGGTGGAGATTCCCGTTCCGAACGACGTAACCAAGCGAAAAACGAACCTTGACTTGGACCCGGCTGGAGCTTCGATGCATCTGTCCTTTTCGAACAGGCCGGATTTCGAACCACTCGAGGGGAAATTCAAGGCACTGATCAGCCCGCTCGACTCCGTTTGGATGTTGGGTGAGCCATGCGGGAATTATTTTGTTCTTGCCAACGGAATCATAGCGGAGCGTTCACTCCTAATTAATACCAGGTATTGATCTTCGCGCATTTCTCTTTGGCACCGTCCCTCCGTTGGTTTGACACTCGTGCGCTGCACCAAAGTGTGACCCTCCGATCAAAGAAGTGTGTTTGTTTTCGCGTCCTGCAGTAGTTTTTGCGTTGCGTTGTTCACCGTCGTAACGAGGAAATACGATGGCCGCATAACTGTTTTTGGCCGTTTTTTGTGGCCGATACAATTCACCGATATATCCGCAGACAACTAAAAAGAGAGGAGGTAATGCAACACACAACGGCTTTCCCGGGGGTTTCAAGAGTAACGATTTTGGCTACGTGTCGATGTTTTGTTCCGATTCCCTGGTAATTGCTGCGCCACGTGTCGTACGTGAATGCAGACGAAGGCAAGGACGGCAAAATTCTCGCACTGACCATCAAGAAGCGAAGGGGCGAAAGAGACACGACGGAGTGGTGGAGTGGTGTTCTCGAAGGGGACGATGCGTGGTAGCAGCTGAAGGCACCTCATCTTGCCATGTGCAGTGGGCGTCGCGGCTCTACGAGTACACAGCAGACGTATGTACTGTCATGGATCAAGTCATACATGCGCTCGTTGGCAGCTTGCTTACCGACGCTGGGCGAGATTCTGGGTGGTTTATGGGAGAGTTGTTTGCGAAGTGTTGTCTGTTCAGCGTGGCGCGTGTTCAAGGGCGGCATGGGAATGTCGCACGACGGCAGGGAGGTTTTCGTTGAACCATGTGGCGTGGTTCCCAACAGGATTGCTCGTTCCGTGTTGCTTTTGTAGGGAAGCACTTGTGATGGCGTCGTAATTCTGCAACAGGGAATTTGTTAGAAACAGGTTGTTGTTGCACTTTTTCGGGAGTTCGGTTTCTGCTCAGCTCTCACAGCAACACTTTTGACAGCGGCTTAGGAAAGCTGTACGGGTGCGACGACCGGGATATTGATGTCCGCGTGGGGTCCTGCGGCATGCTTGTGCTCAGACGCAGTTACAGCTGTCACGGTGAGCTGTCCGAGAGGGCGTGGGCATGGTTATACTCGTACGAACGTAGCGCGCTTCGATCGGGGTCTACCAGGCCAGCTCGGGCCAAAGGTTGAGGTTGCCACAACAATCGTCGTCGTCAAAAAGTGGCCACATAAGTGAATAGATTATGCTCTACAGTAGGGCCTAGAGCTATACCAATATAACCCTAGAGCCTTCACGGCCAGAGTGCCTCACGGTGAGGGTTCAGTTAACCTGTATCGCAGTATGTTCCAAGTTTGTCGCCAATTGTTATTTTTTTTTTTGGCGAAAGCCTTCGTCTTCGGTAACAACCCTCCTAAACTGGCAAATCCCACGCCCCAGGCTTGAGAGCTGTTCAAATTGTTGATTGTTGCTGACCACCAACGAAGCGCAGCGATCGGCCTCAATGTCTGCACAGGTCCAACAGTACGGGTGCACTGCAGCTCTGCG
Organism: Postelsia palmaeformis; assembly: GCA_037834295.1. Classification (NCBI taxonomy): domain Eukaryota; class Phaeophyceae; order Laminariales; family Laminariaceae; genus Postelsia; species Postelsia palmaeformis. Next base: position 7,979 of record JBBMHQ010013338.1, read on the forward strand.
GTTTCGTTCTTTCTCGCAACGCACTACCTTACACCACACGACACTAAATACACTACGTATGATTTATTTACCACAGGGACGAATAAGCAAATCTTCGGCCACTCGAGCGCATCGGATGTTTTCGATTTTTTCAACGGGAACATTTTCAACAGGGAATGACTCAAGTACAAGCCAGTAGCACGCGGACGGAGCACCAACATCAAGTCAAAGCTCGACTGCTGGCTGCACCTGCTCCGTCTATATTGCACGTCGACACGATCACACCCAACAGTCTCGCGCCGGTCCGGTTCTACGCCACGCCCAGTTGGTATCGGCGTCTCCATCTCCGCCCCCAGGACTTATTTCCCCCCCCTGCTGCTCCACCGTGAACCGTCTACTGTGTTCAAACCCGCCCCCTACGGCAACGGCATCGGCATCGACACCCCCTCCTTCGCGGAAGGGGTGGCGATCAATAACATCGATATCCCGCGAGCCGCTAATTCTCGAGGACAAGCGCCGATGAGGGCCGGGAACGAATGCGGGTGCTGTGGCCGGCCTAGCGCCCTCTATGCCCATGCCCATACTGTCCTCGCACCGAAACCCGCGCGGGCTCCGCAGTCCCCAAGCGGGGCTACCGCTGCCACTGTGGTCGCTCGGGAGCGCCGTCGTGGGCCTCCCGAACCCCTCGCTTTTCTCCGGGCGGAGTCGTCGCATCCCGAACGATTTGTCGCTGGGCGTCGCAGACATGGGTCTGCCCAGACCTTCCCGCCGGCCGGGGCGAGGTCGAGGCATGCCCCGAGTCCTATCGCCGGGGGGCGCTGTTAGTGGGCGGCCACACCCTTCCGACGGGGACGTAGTCGTTCCGCAGTCCACCAAGGAAGACATGTCGTGTCCCAGTGGCGATCCTAGCGGCGGCGGGAGGAGGGGGTCTGACGAGGGTTCGTAAAGGTCGGTATCGTCTTGGTCTGCTCCCCCTTCCAGCAGCGGGATCCAAGACATACCTGCGTTGGCCAACCACAGCAGCAGGGGCAGGGTTTTTACTCCGTTGAGTCAGTGCGTAAGAAGGTGGTCCTTTGCGGGATGCAGGGCTGTAACTTCACGATGTTCTTATACCAATTTCGTGTGATGTCTTATCTCCACGGTAACTCCAGGTTACACATGGCTGTGAGCTGACGGGGCAGCTCGAAGTCTGCCTTCAGCATCCCCGTTTCCCAACATTCATACCGCCTGGCAGATTTCTCACATATATTTTCTAAGAATGTTTATAATAGTAGCCTACCCTGGATAGTCGCAGGATGTAGATCACACGACGACCAGAGGATGGCAACAATAACATCCAGAACCAGAAAGGGGGTCGAAGATGCGGCTATCCGGAACAAAGACAACGCACCTGCCCAGCGCCTGTGCCGAGCTAGCAGCCTCAATGTTTTCTCTATTGCGCTGTTATTGACAGGGTTGTTCGAGGGTCATCACCCGACCCGCGTCGGTTCAGGAAATCTTCGAAATATCACGGGTCGGGTCGGGTCAAGAGTGTATTTTACTGTCGCGGGTCGGGTCAAGAGTGTACGGGTTGGGTCGGACCAAGAGTGTCTTTACTATCACGGGTCGGGTCGGATCGTGCCGGGTCGAGAGTTTTTCAAATATCACGGGCCAGGATGAGTCGGGTCGGGTCATGAGGTGATGAAAATCTCACGGGTCGGGTCAGGTCACGACCCGAGAGAAGCGGGTCAGTCGCGGGTCGGGCCAGCATGACCCGCGAGTTGTTTTCTACTAACCCGCGGGTCGGACCCTAGCATCCGGCCCGCGGATTCGACACTTCAAAGACTTACCGCTTGTTTCCCAAAGGATAATTTCGTACCAACACTGAAAAACGCTCATTCGGTATCATATTCACACATCGAACCAAATATTTATGTGAATATTAGCATCCCTCCACACCCACTACAGGCCACATATCACTACTGTGGAGAACAAGAAATGAAGAACACACTGCCTTGAAGTATCGACCCACGGGCTGGATCTGCGAGTCGAACCCGCCGGTCGTGAAAATAGTATCGTGGTTTGAGATGACCCGACCCGTGACACGACCCGTATCTCACGGGTCAATCGGGATATGTTGGATCAGGTCGACTTGGGTCAGGGGGAGTTGAAGATTTCCGGGTGAGATCGGGTCGGGTAACGAGGTTTTCAGATCTCGCGGGTCGGGTCGGATAGGGTCAGGAGTTTTCAAAACTCACGGGTAAGGTCGGGTTGGGTCAAGAGGCTTGCAAAACCTTGCGGGTCGGGTAGGGTCAGCTCATCCGTCCGGGAGGTGTGACCTGACCCGCGGACAGCCCTCGCTATTTGCAAGTTGCACTTGTATCAAGATGCTCGCAATAGTACGCATATGTCCTTGTTGGTGTGTGTCTACCTCCTGAGCCTTTTATCTGGTCATCTCAGTCTAACTGCATAGTCTACAGTAATACCTACCACCTCAAAACGGGGTATCCGACGTTTTCATAATCTGCGGCAGTGTCATAGGCATGTGATGGGTCTAGATTCTCTGGCACTCTCAAAAGGTATCCCCCAGAGTAAAACTCAACGGTTAGTCCCTGTTCATGAATCGTACAGCAGAGTAATCGGTTGTTTTCACGACAGCTCGTTTGCCATGAATTTCAAAATAGAAAGCGCTCGAGATTGAGACGATACCGGCCATCCGAGCGAGAAAATCGAGGATAGTCTGACTTCCAGCAGGTGCGATATTGGATCTGCGGGAAAACAGCATCCTCTGATATTTTTCGGTAAACGGAGTACCATACTGTCCTTAATAGGCAGGTATGACATGACCCCTGTACGTACAACGAGCACAACTGCAGTGTGGCTCAAACAATAAATGCCAGGTACCAGGTATCAGACAATCAATATATAAGAAGGCACGGCATCAGGTGCAAATATTATATATAGCAGTCTGATACCAATACTGTTGTTAATTTTTGCTCACCGGTGCTTCGTGGTCCCAGTACGCGCCGGAATGCCCGTGTATGACACCAGGTACCAGGTACAGAGCACAGATCCCCCCCTCCTCCGCGGGACAAATTGTTCTCACCTCGAAACGTGGTTGCGATATACGACGGACAGGCCACAAGCACGCTGAGGGGACACACGACGGCCTCCGCGCCAGGAGCCACGTGGAGCTGGAGGCCCACCGGGGGGCTGGCCAGGTTGAGAGCCGCCTGGAGGTCGAAGGCTATGGACGATGCCTCAAGACCGCCTGTTTTGGCCGAGTTCAGATCGATCTCCCACATTCGATCTTTGTAGCGCACCGACACCACGTTGTAGCGGCTGAGCTCTTCGGCACTCTCATCAAACTGCATTTTTGGAGCTTCCTCACTACCCGCAGGTGGTCTGCGCGGATGAATCGATGGGGTGCACGACGTTAGGGCGTGCACATGTGCGTCAGTGTTCCCGATTAGACTGGGCGGGATTGCCGTCGTGCGAGAGTACTTGGTACTTGGGCGGCAAGCGACCACTGCCGCTACGCTGCTGTTGTTGCCGATCATCCCCAACGGACAACAACTCGAAATGCTTCTGCTGTGATAATGCCTTCAAAAATAAAAATTAAGGGTTTTTACGTGGGAGCTGATACACAACACGCTTCGGCTGCAGCCGTGAACCCGAGTTTGCTATCCTTTCGATAGCTGTACGTAGCGTGGAGGTTGCTTCCGCAAGCTGCAACGACTATAGTTTCTGGCGGTGGATCTCTTGTTGAGAGCTGAGAGTGCGGGCTAACCAAGATGAAGAGAGGATACTACCCGTGTGGTCGTAAATATAATACACATTTATATACCTATCAAAAATTGTAATGTACCTTATGTTTGGGATCATAGTTGCTACCAGATATGGTACCTGGTATTATAGAGAGCGTGCACATTTCAGGTTTCATCGGAACTTCAGATCCGAAGGCAACCACTCGCTTGTAAGCGATACACGCTGCTCACCTGGCAGTGTTTCCCTCGTCAGGCTGCCACAAACGAACAGGTAAGGCCAGGCGTGTTTCCCTCGTAAGCGTAGGATCCTGTGGTGATATCAAAATGTTCTACACAAAAAAATGCAAAAGCGGCCGAATGGAAACCCTTTACCAGGTGTATCAGGTCGTGAGCAAGGAACAAGTTCATCAGTTGCAGCAAGAGTTGTCGGAACCCATGGGCTGCAAGCGCCCGTTCATGACCATTACGGGGGCTTGCGCGTTAAACATACCAAGCGTCTTAGCGTTTTTGTCGCCTGCTGTGCCCCATGTCTCGAGATTTCCTCCCATCCTGTCATCCTCGGTGCGAAGAGTCCCAATAGTCAGGGTTCCGGTAGGGTGCAGGCAGAGACGCTGCTCTGCGCACATGAGCGACGCCAGCGGGCAAGGTGCTGGGCGTAAAAAGGTGGTCTTCCTGGGCACCCCAGACGTAGCGGCATTGTCTCTCGAGCTCCTGCTGGAGGCGTCCCGACAGGGGAAAGGTGGTGGGTTTGATGTGGTGAGAGCGGTGTCCAACCCTCCAGCCCGTACTGGACGCAAGAAGGTCTTGCAACCGTCTCCAGTACAGGCCCTCGCTGAGAACGCAGGCGTCCCGGTGATGACGCCGGCCACCGCTCGCGACGGGGAGTTCCTCGCAGAGCTAGAAAGCCTCAAGCCGGATCTGTGCATCACAGCTGCCTACGGGCAGTTTCTGCCGCAGAGGTTTCTGGACATTCCGAAGTTGGGCACCCTGAACGTCCACCCCTCTCTGCTACCGCGCTACCGAGGAGCGTCGCCGGTGCAACGTTGCCTGGAGGCCGGGGAGCCGGAAACCGGGGTTACTGTGGCGTTTACGGTGCTCAAAATGGACGCAGGGCCCGTCGTCACGCAAACGGTAAGGTAGTCCCGCGCGTGACTCCATGCATTCGTAGCTGTGCAGAGTAAAATGTATTCTCTCCACACGTTGCACCATACATATTCTTATGATGCCCTATTCCCTGCCTTGTGGATTGTACCCCGTACCTCCCCTTCCCGAGGCACGACAGATTTTTCTTTTCTTTTTTTATGCTTCTCTTGAGATCTGTTTTCTTCGTGTTCTTTCGCTTTTCTCTCTTTCATAGAATCTGCATGTTGTGTTTGTCATATCCAGTACGAATGATGACATGACATTGCATTATCTACTACATCAAGGCCCTTCACAAAAAAAAGGACCGAACTAATCGCAACAACTACAGAGGGATTTCGCTTGTTGCCCTCACAGGCAAAGTTTTGTCGAAAAATGTCATGTCCCGCGCCAGCAACTACTGCGAGACCGAGGAATTGCTCCCGGAGGAACAGGGCGACTTCCGCCCCGCGCAATCAACAGTAGAAATGTTGTTCGAAGTGCGTCGGTTGCAAGAGCTCGGACGTCAGAGAAAAATCCCGCTGTACGTGTGCTTCATCGACCTGCAGAAAGCGTACGACTCTGTCGACAAAGAGCTGCTATGGGAGGTACTAACACGCTTTGGCTTATCAACCAAGATGCTCAGAATTATCCGTAATTTCCACTATGGTATGCGGGCTCGCGTGCGTACGGATGACGGCGAGCACTCGGAATGGTTCGATGTCACGCAGGGGCTGCGGCAAGGCTGTGTGCTGTCACCGTTCCTGCTGTCCAACGTGTTCTTCGTTGCTGCGTTTCACGTCGTATTAGTACGCTTCGGTCAAGACGAAGCCATCGTAGGGGATTTGGTCCAACTCAGTGACGCTGAAGTAGTCAGAATAGAGGAGCAGGAGCCGTTGGCGTGATTGTGAAGGGCTGTATGGGGCACGCTGTACGCCGATGACGCAGGGATTGTCCCGAAGTCAGCTGACGGGCTCGCGAAAATGATGACAGTCATCGTGACCGTCTTCGAAGCAGCAGGCCTCACGGTGTCGGAAAAGAAGACAGAGACAATGCTTCTACAAACACCAGACCAGAAAACCCTTGCCCCATCGTTCGCCATCGAAGCAGAAGGCCAGAGGTATTAGCAGATGGCCCAGTTATTATACCTAGGCGGCATTATCCACGAAAACGCGGACCTCTCGCTTGAAATCGACCGACGGATCCGTCTCATGCGGGCTTGCCTCAAATGGTTCGGCCTGAAGTTGTATGTTAGGACGACCGCATCGATTTGTCTGGAAGTCCGCATACTGAAGGCCGAGGGGGTTGAAACTCTGCTGGACGGGTGTGTGGCGTGGACCCTCAGAGAGGAACACGTCTCCAAGCTCCGAACGATTCACCACCGAAGTCCGCTTGCTAGTCATTGACTTCCGCGCCGACTCCGTACTGACTACACCATCCTCTCGTACGCGAAGGCCCTCAAGATGACACGTTGCGGGAGCATCGAAACGACCGTTCGTAAACGGCGGCTCTTCTTTGCGAGGAGCGTGGCATGGCAAAGTAAGGAGGGATTACCCCGTCCGGTAATGTTCGGGACGATGGCTGGTGAGGAGGACCCGAAACCTTAGGGAGTTCCGAGCCACCGAGGGATCAACCGAACTTGCCCCCTTGGTGCTTGGAGTTGAGACCGCGCTGTGGTTCACTGCAGCAAAAAAGGCGGGGAAGTGGTACCGGGGGACCCCTGAAGCAGCCGAACGGTTCATGGTGAGGTTGCACGATGCTGAGGCTGAGCTGAGTAGGCAGCGCCGTGCGTCCACCGTGAGTGGTGTTCAAGGGAATGGAGGGGGAGGGGGAAACAGAAGGAGTGGCAGGAAACCCAACCAAGGAAGTGAGGAGAGGGGGGGGGACAGGAGGAATATAAGGGAAACTGCGGTGGACGGAAGTAGGAAGGAGATGGCAGACAGGGTAGCAAGGCACCAGGCCGACTAGGAAGTAGAACATGCCTCCTCGTGCCACCCACTGGTGCAGGTGTTTCGAACGTGGTGTTACTTTGTCTTCTCTTCGCTTTTTTTCTTCATTCTTGCGCTGATCTTCTGTGATTTTCTTATCATGTTTTGTTCATCCTTTCTTCGATTGTCAGCGTTATTGAAGGAGTCGTGTGGCGTGGGTGGACGACGAGCCTGGTTTGCTTGTTCCGCATTGTCTGACGCCGAGGGGCCGGGCATAGTTGACGAACGCAGGACGGAGACGGCAGCCAGGGTAGTGAGGTGCCTGGCGCACCAGCAGGGAGAACCTGGCTATGCTACTCGTATCACAAAGTGATGCCGCTACCTGGAGGGTGCTTTGTGTATTGGTTTACCTGTTATTTTACCTTGGTTCGTAGGCTTACTCTGTACACAAGTAGTGGTGCTTTTATTTTTTTTCCTCTTTTCCAGCTTTTTTTCAGCTCTTTCTTCTCAAGTGTCTGCCACATCCCCTGGGGGGGGGGGGCACACAGTGTGTTTCTTCTATTTTTTGTTTATTATTTCTCTCTTTCCCTTTGTCTCGTTGGTTTTTGTTTTCGTTTTTCTTTGCTTTCTTTCATTTCTCTTCTACATAGAGTGCTTATGTCGAGCCTATCGTATCCAGCATGATCACATAGCTTTGCATTGCATTGCCCGCTACTGATGTGCTTACGGTATACGTGGCAACGCACATACCACTCTGAAAGCTAATATCATACCGTTTGGAGTCTAAAATATATCGAAATTAAACGTACCGAGTATTCATTATCGAGGCCAGCGTGGCCCTGCTGCACCAACACGAACATCCACAGTGGTGCACTCGCTGTCGATGATTGAGCATATACCTGAGACAGATTTGTTCGTTGGTCCTGCTGTAAACGTACCGCTGTATGTATACAGCAAGCAACGTGCACCGCGTTCGTTGGTGAAGGAGTATACCACCCTGGCCGGAAATATAGTTGTCTTCAATATCGATATCAGACTCCAAACGGTGTTATAATTTCGTTCAGAGTGTTCTGTGTCAGCAACCCCCCCAGAAAAAAGCGTTGTGTTTTTCACCTATAAAATACCGTTGTACACTACAAGTATCCTAGTGTATTGACGAGAATATGTTTTGTTGCTTTTCTCGCTAGATGTGGGTATATATAGCTGTAGCAGGGGTACTATAAGTTAGCAACTAGCTTGCTGTGCCCTAGCAGCTACAACAGCGAGGGAGCTCGTGCCGCTCCTCTATCCCCTGCTCGTGGTGCTGCTGCTGCTGTTTTTGTGGTGCTGCTGTGTGCGGCGGCTCGAGTGTGAGAGCTGCGTGCGAAAGTGCGCCTGTGCACAATAAACGACCAGGAAAACAATAGTACTCCTGTAGCACCAGCGGCACCTGCCGTAGACCTGCCCGCTTTGCGAGGTACTTTGCGAGCTTTTTCTGCTGCTGAGCTAGTGTGTGGGTGCGGGGGTGTGTTCGTTCGCTGGGCGTTGCGTGCTCTTTGGGGTGTTTATTTTTTCTTGTGCGGGTTCCCACTGAAAATAATGTGCCTTTTTTTGCTGGCAGGTTGAAAGTTCGCCTACGCAGGCGAATTTACGGCGGCTGGTAGAAATAACGGTTTTGAAGAACACACGCACCCTGCCATTTTGCGTCGCCTGTGTAACCTTATTGGTATATATGTGGGACCCTTTGCTACGAGATGGTTGTGTCGCCCTTGACCTACCAACTTGACATGGTCGTAGTACTGTTCGTTTTTGTTTGTTGTTCGCTCTTTGTCTCTCTTCTGTTCTTGCTTTCTTGCGTTCCGTCTCATGTGACGTCCTTGTGTTGGTCCATGAGGTGGATCTACCATAGAACTGATCGTACCAGCAAGCAGCAGCCTTGTCCTCGGGACTCGGCCTGCGCCCTGAGCGCATGTTTGCTTCGTTTTTGTTTATTTTATGTTTTCCTATCTTTTACTGTTGCTTTCCTTCTTCTTGCTGTTCCCACTACGTAATTTTCTGTGTTGCCCTTTTGCTTTTGCTTTTATTCGAGTATACACGTACATATAACACCATGTATATATTTATGGTGTTCTTAAGTTGGAAGCGATCCGGAGCGGTATACCACAGCTCGTTAGCACCGTTTCCCTTACGGACTGGTATGATACTGACGTGCGCTCTATTTCGTACTCGTTTGCTTTCTCCCATCGAGATGCATTTCGTTGCAGCCTATTCTATGACCACAGGTAGGATTTCACGGAAGTGAGCTAATGTGATAGCATCAGCATCATCATCCCTGATTTATACTCCGATGTACTTGTACACAAGAGGATAGTCGTGGTTTACACATGTACGAGCACGAGTAGGTGCGGGCGAATAATCGTGCCAAGCGTGGGTGTTTCTCAGATGTTGATGTATAACGTGTCTCCGTGCATTTCTCTGTACGTGCATACCGGTGCCTCATTGCGAGGCCAGGTCGACGTAATCGTAGACTATATTTTCACCGTGCTTTCTCTTGTTGTTGAGTTCCGCCGGGATTGAGTATGCTGTTTGGGTTGGAATCGGGAACCAGTCATGCTTCCATGTCAAGACACTGCTGCTGTACTGCCAACGTGGCAATGGTAGGAGCTGCTGCTGTAGAGCTACGAACAATACCTGAGAGAGAAGCACGTATATGCGGGTACCTCCAATCTCCATGAATTCCACACGCCCAGGCTTCGAGTATATGACCGTGAACAACTCTTAGGTCGTCGACATTCGGCTTGATTGCACTCACCGTAGACTCCGAATCATGTCGCACTCGAATCGACCGCATCGGTAAACATGGCGGCCTTAATAGTCACACTTATTGTGCCTTTCGATCACTTTCTATTACCAAGGTGCGTGCGTTGGACGGCTCGGAGAAGACCCCTGAACTGCTGCAGGAGCTCTTCCAAGAGGGCACCAAGCAACTCATCGACTGCCTCCCTGGCGTGTGGGACAGCAGCATCGAGTGAGCAGGCCGTTTGTTTGACTCCTGTGTTCAGGGTGAAACGAAATATTGAGCTTCAGACTGCGTTCCTACTGTTTGTCTAAATGCACGATCTTGTTTTCCCTCCCACGTCAATCGTCGGCCCAGATTTTCACCTGAAGTGCCGGGGGCACATGTCGTGTTCCACGTTACTCGGTCATAAATGTCACAACAGACAGCAGTTTGTTTACTATTGGTATGTACTTACAGCAGGTGCTGGATGTAGGTGCGCTCTAAGGCAAGGTCAGTGTTGCGGGCGACAGTCCCCCTTACCTCTCCAGCGAGAGCGTCGTCAACTATTTTGCGCGCACTCTGCCAGCGAATCGCTCGGGCCACTCATCTACGTAAGCCGGTTCGACACGAAACCAGCTGGGGTTATTCCAACGTCTCAATGTGTGCAGTTTGGGCCCAACCAGTTGTCACCTCTGGCCTTTTCTCATTCGCCGGGTTGCCTAACAGTGTAAAATTGCCACTATGGAAGCGGAGGGAAACCGAACCCGACCTCGTAGTATCCTTACGAAGCACAGGCGTCAGTCATCGCAATTTATATTTCAGATGGCAGACAGCAAGGGGGCATTCCACCCCTGAGCAGCTTAAGCGCGTGAATGCTTGTGTTCATTGCATGTGACGGTTCTGCGGCAGTATGAGTGGGTCATGCAGTAGCGTCATGCTGAGGTTCGAGTAGAGCAAAAAGAGAGCAAAGTACAGTAGTATTTCCCAGCACAGAACGTCGAAGCTGCCTGTGCTGGCGATTCACATCCAAGCACACCGCCTTGTAATACAGCACATAACGCAGATATACTATTGAGATGATCTTGTCTAATGATATCCTGACAAGACGCGCCCCACAGCGTAACACAAGACACGACCCGCTGGCAATGAGCCGAGTCTGAGGCTGTCGGACGGCACGCACGCACAACCTGTGACCGGTTGACAAAAAATACTCTCTCTGCTGGTGCCATCCCCCTTTTGGGCGGACGTACAAACGACCTCGCCAAACGTTCTTGAGCGAGCGTCCCGCTCTTGATCTGCAATGTAGGGCACGCTTACACTCGCATGCTCGCACTCAAGTGTCCGTGGATCTGTTGTGACTGCTTTCATTCGCGTGCAGATGTTGAAAAGGGCCCACGTCGTTGCCCAGAGGACGAAGGCGAACAAACACCCGAACAATCAAAGCTGTGTGTGTCGCTGCTGAAGATATGCCACCCGGCTGGAACACATAGCACTCCCTCCTGAATCGCCTGTTTTGCGACAAACAGATAAAGTCAAGTAGTTTTTTGAGCGGTCGATGACCGTCTGTTTTTTTTTGTCGTTTCAGGACGCTATGAATAGAGCTTCCTGTATTCGTGTCGTCGCGCAATGCACCAGTCGCAACCCTGCCAGACAGAGCATCGCCACCTTCCCATCCCATGTTCGGAATTGTCATCCAGAAAAATACCCCAGGATGATGCTGCGGCAGTGAAAGCTGCCAAACTTACTGTCCTTGAAGCGGCTTGTTGCTTCAAGACCAGCAGCGCCACTACAATCCACAACAAGTGAGAGACACAGGGCTGGGGTAGGACTGTCCGTAGCTTTCTCGGCACGACGAGGGCATTATGTGACGGTATCTCGCACGTGCATTGAGGTTACCTAAAGGCAGCTGCACCGGAGTTCCTCGTTTCCCCCTACGACATTGTGCGCGTGTTGGCCGCTCGTGGGGCAGTATTTCCATTTGCAGTCAGGTATGCCTGACGTACTGTAGTTTTGCCTGTGATCGTGCTTGTCCTCGCACGATCGCGTTGTAACAGCAGCGGCTTAACTTCCAGTGACAACAATCCTGGTTCAGCGTCAATCAAAGCCATTGGCGTGCTGCCCCCAGCGTGCTGCTCTCTTTTTAGGTGGAGGGTAGTAACGTTGTGGCGTGTTGACAATGTTCAAGTATACCGTATGTTCCAAGTGAAACCGCAAGTCGAAATTCTGCTGTGTGACTCAGGGGAGAGGACTCTTGCTCACTTACAACAACAATAAGAAAGCTTTTCAGGCCGCGTGCGCCATGGAAGGGAAAGTAGGCAATGAACGGCGCGAACGGCGAAGAGCAGACGATGTCGACCACCCCGTATCCGTGGCTATTTTAGGTGTTGGTTCTAGAGCGAACGAGGTTCCAATATGCTACGTATAAATATAGAGTCGTACTGCTAATGTTGCTGCAGCACCAGCAATGCTCCTGGTGAAGTGATATCACGGCGGTTGTGGGTGTTCCTGTTTGTATGCGCATGCAGGAATAAAATACTAAGAATTGTGTAGATCTCGACCACCTCTCCTCCAGTGACTATAATAGGTGCTGCTCGTGCGATGATGTTGCTGCTGTCTTGTTGATGGTTTTGGTGACGTTGATCCACTGGGTTGCTCGCCGACATACGTATTTGTATCCAAACCCCAAGTATGCCTGTTGAAGCGTGTCAACGAAATGTGCTAACATATCTCGTCTACCCGCCGCCCGGAGAGAGAGAGAGTGAAGTCCGGTTGTGCAGACAACTACCAGCAGCGGGCACTGATCTAGACAATACCGTACGGCCACAACTCCTCCACCGTTAGAACCCGCAACTGTTTCGATCGATGGTCTGCACGTAGTTTCCGAACGATGCCGCCCCAAAATCGCAGTCGAATAACGTTGATCGATTCAAATTTCACTCTTCGAGGTCTGGTTTGATTTCTGAGTGAGTATCGCTCAATGTGCATGGCACTCGCGAAGCGGAGGGTTGTTGAGAGCCCTGCCACCCCAAGCCCAAGAAGCTCAGACCGAGTGCCGAATAATGCTGTGAGGTTGATTAAGATAGCCAGCCGGTAGATGGCCGAGAAATTCAACTTTTGTGCTGGATTGTGGTACGTGTGTGTACGGTGTTGCCGAGATACAGCAGCAGCGTACGAGCGCGAGTCGCGAAATTATAGATGTTCGGGTATATATCGTGCAACTTGGGGCACATGACGCCCGAGAGGCTAAGGGCTGGCGCCAGGCTGCTAGGTTTTGTGGTAGCTAACTACCTGGCGTAATTCGTAAGGAATCGTTTGAGAAAAAACCGAGAGCTGTGCCTCAAGTGAGATCGAAAGGTCAGACGAATATAATATACTTCGTATTTGTTTTCTAAAATAGAGATCACAGTTGTTAATGTGGATGCCTTGAGGCACAACACGGACAACACTCCTTGCGCTCTGAATGAGGCTTTTTCTGTGGCGAAGTAAAGCGTTTCCCGGGTGCTACTCGCATGAAGCAGAACCGTCCCTCATGGGGGCTGTCTTGTTGCGACAAGATAACGTATGCTAGCCGGCGTCCCCGGTGGCTTGGTAGATAGTCCGCGCGCCTATCAAGATCAATTTCGTGGGTTCAAGTCTCACCGAGTGCATGCTCAGGGGCTTTTCCTTGCATAAAATAAATGACTGGCGGAAAGCGCGAGTTAGCTACATACGAGCAGTGGGAATGCTGAACCCTATGCGCGATAAAAAATCAAACCTCCTACGAGTTAGGCTGGAAAATGAAAGTGATGATCAAAAAATAAAAATAAAATGCTCAACTAGCAATAAGCCTCCCGCCTTGCATCGATTATGATCGTGTGGCGCGCTGCGCGGAAATACCTCTTCACTGCATGTTGACGCTTGCTCTACGCTCTCTCTGTTGCCACCATTTCAGGGTTAGAGCGTTCGCCGGCTGGCCGGGCACATGGGCCCTCTTCTCGTGGGGAGAGGGGGCGGACTCTCAACCACGAAAGATCAAGCTCATCACCACGGCTGTGGGGGAGCCGCGTGACGCCACCGATGCAGGCAGCAACGAGGCACCAGCGAGCAATCGAAGAGTCGTGCTTCATGACGGCGCCCTTGAGTTGGTGTGTGCGGACGGAAGCGTGTTACGGGTGCTGGAGCTGCAGCCGCTGAACAAAAACGTTATGGGGGCGAAGGCATTCGCCAACGGGCTTCGGGGCGAGGAAATTACTTGGGTTGAGCTCGAGCCTGCAGAAACTATCGCAGCATGAGCGTCTCGCTTCCTGGCGAATAATAATGTTTGTCCTCGGATGCAAGGCGTCGTCTTCGCAGAATTTTCTCGTGACCTGGTTGGTGTTGCACTGCTCATCTGTTTCTGCTGGTCCCTCTCTTGATGTCTCCCTTGGCGCGTGCTGGCGCTCTTTGGTCAAAGTAAGCGTGACTGGGACTCCTCAACTTGGGGAAAGTACTCGATACCTTTTATAATAACTTTTGGAATGTACCTAGGCCATAGAGTTGGTCATCGAGTTGTTCTTCCATTACTTCTCAAACTCAGTTTTTGGGTCAAGAAAAGAGCTCCTATACTATAATCAAGTGAGGAGCCTCATAAAAATCAGTTGCACCCTTATGTATCGTAACATGCGTCCTTTGCGTATCACTCTCAAATTTCATCCACGCCAGCCACCCACTAATCATCCGCATTAGTCGTGAAGCTACGACCTAGTTTTCTCAGACGGAGGCGCTCAACAAGTGATAGCGTGGGCGGCGAAGGTAGAGAAGAATTACTAAGCCCTTCCCATTCTAAATCGCTGCCACTGCCACTGCTACTGTAGTCGCGCCGGCATCTGGTCGAATTCATGGCTGACATATCGTCACCGCTTCCTGAGGCATTCGCTTGCGGCCGATCGCTTGCAAATGGTCCCTGCGCACTTGATAACTGCTTGCATTTACTCAGACCAACGCCTTCACCTCCGCCCACGTTATTCACCGTTGATCGTTGAGAGCAACGCGGACTCTTTCTACTTAGCCTCCAGAAAAGGTCGTCGTCGCTTTCCTCCTGGGTTGGCTGCGACGCAACGTACCGAGCTGAGTGATCCCTCTCGCCCTCCGAACCGGTATCGTGATCATCATCGTCATCACTGACATCACCACAATGCTCATCGTCTTCGCCCTCGTCACCGCTGCTGTCATCCACCCGCCAAACAAGAGGACTACGGACATGGTTCACCGCCCCGCAGTTGTTGTCAATCCCGTCGGCCTCGCCGTCGTCGCCCGGGCACACCCCACGTCGATAAGTGTACACGTCTTTCACTAGCCGTGACCACAGAAGGCGCACTCCGCACGCGGGCACCAAGCAAACCCCCTCCGAAGGGATCACCTCAGACCCATCGCCGGCATCGCGGAGCATCCGCTCCGCTAAGCATCGCACGTGAGCCGGTATTCCACAGTGATGGCAAGACATGACAGCCTCTCCAATGCCGAACGGCTGCATGCAGACCTTGCACGTAGTGCCAGTGCCCGGTACCCTCTTCGCCTCAAGCCGCTCAATCTCTCGACAGGCAGACAGCGATGAGGCGTACATCGGCAGCCCTTCCTGCTCGCCGGCTGAAAGCTCTGTGTCCGGAGCGCCGGCAGGTGGCAGGGGTGAAGGCAAGCTCAACCCGTCATAACACTTGGCGTACTCCTCCCGTAGAAACCGGATCCCGAGACCGTATCTGACAAGGTGTCCCAAAATTATGAAGAGGGCATTGTTCGATTAAGTATCAACAGGGATCGACCGCTTGGCCGCAACATGTTTGTCACGAGAAAAACGCAGATCCCACCCCTTGCTCGAAAAAAAATAAACCGACTACTTCTCACATTCCTCCGTGGGTACAGGTGCCCCTCTCTCATTTTTCAGTATGAGCAGCTCTGATGTTATCGATACAAATCTTGTGCGTGCGCCCACTAAATCCGGTTACGATAGGGTACACATGCAACCATGACACACCTCATCCATGGGTCCAGACAGAGCATAGCCTTGCAGAGTCGGAGCTTTCCCGCCACGCCGATCGTTCGACGCGAGTCGACCGGTAAATCGGGCGCTTTGACCTTAATGCGTCGGTCTCGTTGAGGGTGCTGCCAACCGGCCTCGAACTGGAGGGCCGACGACTTAGAAGGGAACCCGTGCACGATGGCCACCATATCCCAAGGGCGCTTGCGCTTCGTCTGCACGGCATAGCATGGCCGACGGTAACGGTCCAAGAACAACGTGATGAGAGGCCGCTAAAGCTTGCAAGGTTTGGTCATCAGGCGGCATCCTAGGTCCATCCCCGTTGTTGGCATGCTGGCAGCAACCGGCGGGATTCATCATTTTAATCGAACAACTATGGTGTATTGGACTTCCTGTTGGCGATCGTCGGCGGAATGCATCGTTTGCGTCAGAAAAATACTTGGCATCCGCTTTGGCGAAATCCCCGACTGAACCAGAAGGACATATTGAAGAACTACACCTGTCCACAGCTGTGTCTAGGTAGAACTCGTTGCGCAGGGCGCATTGCCGCACGCCCGGCCACATGTTGTCGATCTCTGGGTGAACAAACGTCTAGCGACTCTTCGATGACACCTCTTGTTTACTCTACACGTCCAGCACTTTCCGACCCATAACGGCGGGGAGAAGGAGGGTAAGACACGTGTCAAAAAAAAAACACGGTAGAGACGCCGATCCCACGGTCAGCGCTCGCACCCTGTACCGTCTCCAACGTTCACAGCAATGAATTTCCCGTTCCATATATATTGTCACAAAATGATCCCACAGCTAATGCGATGTCATACAGGCGATTCGATAAGAATGAGGACATCCCGAGCGAAACAAGTCAGGGGTCACTCACTCGATATGCTCCGCCATTGATGCCTCCACTAGAATGTGCAGGAGGCCGTGCGCGCCAGGTTCACGTACGCGCATGTAAAGCATGCGGAGAAGTGACAGGAAGAACAGGGCGGTACGGGTGTGAGGGGCACGGGGATTTCGTGACCGAAGTAGCAGTGCAACAAAATGCTCAACTGATGGGGTGATCCCAACCAAAGCAGGTTGTTCAGCCTTACATGCGTGCTCCAACGTGATTGTATGCCCTTACAGTGTTTTCTTGGCTGATATTTTCATTGTTGACACATCTCTAACAGCGCTTTCAACAGCGATGTCAACGTCTCCCATCAGCCAGCCACGCCGTTTGGCCAGTGCCCCTTGCCAGCTATCCGGGGCGCTTACGGACCAAGAACTCTTACAGGGTACTCGATCAGCTGAGAGGGCGCCCGACATTTCGAGCGCGTGTAAACCGTGTAAGCCATTGATTACCGTCGCGGCGGGTCCATTATCAATCGTCAGTGTGTGTACGCTATTGATTGCCCCGCGCCGATATGTATGCCAACCGTTGCGGTCTGAGCTTGTGCAAACTTGACATCATGTGTGGTGCTCACCGGGCATAACATTGTCCAGGTCTAAAAAATCAGTACAAAAGCCACTCGACATGCGAAAAGAAGGCACTCGCGGTGCACAGGGCACCTGATGAGCTAAAAACTCTACAAACTGAGAGTTCACGTAGGCCGCTTGTGCGCGCCAGCTATCAATTTCCGTCGGCATGGGCGTTAATCGCGTTGCGCCATGGGTGTCAGTCGTTCGATTGTTTCGGGGGGGAACACGTAGGTCTTGAGCTACCGGTATTTATTAAGAGAAGCTAGGAGTAGCATCAGACAAAAATGCAAGATAGTAAGATCGGACAGGCAGACAAAAATAAAATAGGTATTTTTTGCTTCCAGAAAATCCTCATGGGGATTATCTGTCGGGTCGTGAGGTCTTGATTCCGACCTCTATAAGCACATTGCGAGCAGTGCGGCGAATCATGCAAGCGCCGTCTCCAACCCCATTAATTATTGCTGTCCAGTTGTTGCTGCTGTTGAGGCTGGTGCTGAATGTGCTAAGGGTGTCCGCGTCGCTGTAGTCGCCGTTTAGGCTCTATTTTTTTATGAAGTAACTATCAAATAAATCAGTGCAGTTCTTTCCCGGTGGCAGCAACACTAGACCACCGAAACATAACATTGGCGACGTGCTGGAGGTTAACCGTGGGTCTGTCTTCTTCAACGAGACAAAAGTGTTTTTGCGTGCAGTTGTCGGTTGAGAGCGACGTGCAATTGCCCTTGCAGGAAGGCACCGATTCTTGTTCGAGAGCGACTTTCTCGAGAATGTTTGTTCGTGCGACTTGTGTTTGGTCATATGGCGCACCGGAAGCATAAACGGAGAGGGAATATATCACGATAGAACTTATTCCGAACAAACTTCTGGATATTTCAACAACGGGAAGGCATTCTGCGACTACTTCGATGCCAATGAGCGCGGAAGAGAAACCTCGCACGACTCCCGACTTACCGCCAGCGACGCCACAAACAAAATGCCTTGGCTCAAGGTGAAGACCTCCCGAAGAAACCCCGTAACTCCCGACAATGAAAAAAATATTGAACGCACGCTACGCGAGACATACGGCATGAAGCGCGACGAAATTTCCAAGGGTTGGTTATGTGGGGTACCTGCAGAACCATACCCGGGGCATTTACCCGAGAATTACCCTACAGAGAACTTCCGTAAGTTCTTTAAGATATTTATACCCATACCCGGAACTTCTGTAAGTTCTGTACGACCTTCATAACCCGTACCCGGAACTTCTGTAAATTATGCACGCCCCGTTTCACAGTACCCGGGGTACCGGTACAACGTTTCTGTACCTGCCCGGAACTTCGGTGAGTTCTGTACGCCCGTGCCACAATACCCGGAACTTCTGTGAGTTCTGTAAGGGTTTCATACCCGTGGCCGGAACTTCTGTAAGTTCTGTAAGCCATCCCTACCCGTACCCGGAACTTATGTAAGTTCTGCAAGACCTTCGGCACAATACCCGGGGTAAGGGTTTACCCTCGGCACAGTACCCGGGGTGCCGTACAGATTAGTATGGCGTTGATGAGCCAAGATGTTGGGAGACAGGACTTCAACCCTTGAGAGACAGCAGCTTTGCCTTGACAAGCCGCGACTGACACCAAAATACTAGGTTTTAGTGTGGAACACTTCGGCCCTATATCCTTGGCAGCGCGTGTTTTGCCTTGCTTGACTTGTCTCCCGACATCTTTGTTGAGGAGTAATGCAATGCATTCTGATATCATGTCTCATCAGTGACACACACTAAAACGAAAAGACGAAACTACAGTGTACCACCCACTTCGCTCACAACCACTCACAAACCGAGCACACCAACACACACATCCGTGCAACTGCATCTAGCTGTGATCTGTCAGACAGGGGTGGTGGCAGTTCACCTATGACCGCGGAAGTCGTTCCCACGAAGTTGGAACGGTCCTTACCGTGAAAATCGTGAAAAACAGCTGTAACAGAAATGAGCTACATTGGTACGTGCATGGTATATACTCGGTATTACCGGTATAATGTATCGTGTTTGCAGGACACCAATAGCATTTCGAAATGCATTTTATATATTTGTCTGACCAGTAAATTTGTTGCTTTTTCGCCCCGTTGAGGTGGGTTTATCAGGGTACTACCCGGAATTTCTGTGAGTTCTGTACGCCCGTGTCACAATACCCGGAACTTTAGAGAGATATGTGCAGCCTTCATACCCGCACCCGGAACTTCTGGAAGTTCTGTGCGACCGGGCCACAATACCCGGGGTACCGGTACACCATTTTTATTCCTGCCTGGATTTCCTGTGAGTTCTGCACGCCCGTGCCACATTACCCGGAACTTCTGTGAGTCATGTAAGGGTTTTATACCGACACCCGGAACTACCTTGAGTTCTGTACGACCTTCATACCCGTACCCGGAATTTCCGTAAGTTCTGTACACCCGGTTTCACGATACCCGGGGTACCGGTACAACGTTTTTTTACCTGACCGGAACTTCTGTGACTTATGTACGCCCGGGTCACAACACCCGGAACTTCTGTGAGTTCTGTAAGGGTTTTATACCCTAACCCGGAACTTCTGTAAGTTCTGTAAGACACCTATACCCTAACCCTGAATCCCCAAACCCTACAGAACCTAACCTTGGAAATTTCGACAGCAATACACTGCACCGCAAACACGGGACCCCGTAAAGGAGACCCAAAAGTTGGCAAGTCGGGGCGTGTGCAAAGAGGCGGAATTATAGGCAAGAAAACATGCGCGGAAAAATGCATGCATTGTCGATTCTTGAGGCCGGATTCAGCCGGATTCACCGCGAAAGTTCGCCGACAATCGCTCGGCGAGGAGCGGTGGGACGGGGTACCCCGCGAAACCGACTCGATGTTCTCGAGCTTTCGAACTCGCCGCTTCTGTCACGGGGCGTGGGCGAGAGTGAGACCTGGAAGACACCCTTCTGATCAACCGTCGGCAAAAAGCGGCGAATATATCGGCCAAGGGCTCGCGGACAGAATACACGCCGAAAGGGTGGGGGAGGAGGGCACTTCTTGTAACATAACCAGTACTGCTGTGCGTTGTTGTGCACCCTTAGAAACGCGAAGTACTCGAGCGTTATAAGATGAGATTCGAGTATTGAATGCTGTGCGAATACGATTGTAGACCACAAGGTAGGTATCATGTAGATACAGTGTTAATAGTGGACTACTTGTAGTTCAGTTCAAAAAGTACGTTGGCTCACTTGTGCTGCCGAACTCTTCGTCTTGGGTCCACCGTGAACCCTATGTAGGTCGATCGTTTGTGCTTCGGGTCTTGCGACTGCAGCAGGTAGCAGTGAAAGAACTTTCTCCGCTGGGAGGCTTTCGATTTGCTGGCCACCGGTGCCGCTGCACCAGCTCCCTCCGAAGGCTTCGCCATGTACTCTGCTGTCATTCGCGATGATGGTGAAACGGTTAACGGTTGATACATTTCTGTACGGAGGTACTACATTATTACATACCAGGTGATAGATACCAACAACAAACAACAGCTCGCTCCCAGCATGAAGGGTCAAGGTCTACCGTACGCAGACGCAGCAGAGGTCACCACAATGCCGGGACCTGTGATGTACCTCCCGGTATGCTCCTCTACAAACGCGAGGGCCATTTAGATATAACTGAAGCTTGCCTGCGACGGTTGGATGGGGATGGGGATAGGAGTAGCTGGAGCTGCAAAAACAGTACGTAGCAACAGCAGCACGAGTACGTTACACGTTCCACCAGCCCGTACCTGAAACCTGAACGATGGTTGTTGGCCTCTGTCTGAGCTTGCGAGTTGCTCGGTAACAAGGCGGTGCCCGTTAGGAAGTTAAACCTTGAATAAAACAGGCGCTGCGACGCGCAGGATCAGACGGGTAGCCTAATATGCAGCATCTCCCGTGGTGGAGAGAAAAAGTCTTTACGGAGCACGGGATTTGTGGCGTAGGTGAGCGGAGAGAGACCCTTTGCTTCGATTGATTTTTTCCTCGATCACAAGACGGGGAGTTCCATACACTTTAGTTGCATGTTTTATTGTGCGGGCAGCCCTTTGAAATCACCCCGAAGGTTCCCCGTGGCTCTCTAGAAGCTGGTGCTGCTCGGCACAAGGGGAGCGGCGGGATGCGTTCTTTACGCTATGCGTTAGGCCCTTTCCGTCGCATTCGACGATGCTTGCAGGGCCCGGTGGGAGCTGTGGCAGGCACTCGGCCCTATTCTGCACGGGGAGTTTTTGGTACACGAGATGATCGAATTTCCTGCTCAAGAAAGCTAAACCTCAGCACCAGCGGTGGTCAGCGAGCCCTGCCGGAAGCAGGCCCACTCGCAGCCTATGCTCGACTCGTAGGCGAAGGGAAGATACGCGAGGACGAGCATCAAGTGGCTGCACTGCATATTCTGCAAAAGGTATGTACGTTTCATGATCCACTGCGTATGCTATTCGTATGATACCACAGGTACGAGGTGTTACGGTTACGACTGTTTGAGTCCTGTTCTTCAGCAGTACCAGGTACCTGTTAAGTCCGTTACATTTACAGCAGTTACTCCAGGTTACTGATGTGTACGCCTGTACGCACGCAGTTCCCATACCTGGTACACAGAGGTGCTCCACGTCGTACTCGTTATTGAAGTACAGGAGCACGGATATACAGCAGTAGACTGTGTACGGAGGGTAGAAGTGGAAGTTCAATGTCTTCTCCCAATGCGCAAGCACTTTCAGCGGGAAAATGTACACTTGAGCTTGACTGCAAGTTCAACTTCCACGTCATAACGTCATGCCATCATCAAAATGACTTGACGTTTGTGTTTACGTCCCGCGTCGGGCTGGTGTTGCTCCGCTCAACGCAGCTGCATGCCTCCTTGGCAGGCTATCAGCCGCAGGTCCGCGTTCGCGAGCAGCACCTCGGCATGTGGGCGTCTGTCGTGAACAGGCTCGGAGGCAACGCCAGCGAACCCGAGCCCACCGCGGAAGCTCCTCTTGGGGTATACATGCATGGAGGAGTGGGCACGGGAAAGACTTTCATGATGGACTTGTTCTTCCAGGTGGGCAGTGCAATGCCACGCTGATGTTGATGCAGCTTGCGCTGGCGCGGAAGTTGTCCCTATGCCGCACATCATACATATACCAGGTACCTGGTATACAATGTGAAGAGTAGCTAACGAGCACAATGTATGATAGTGTGTCGGAACGGAAACAAAAAAACAAAGTATAGCATATCGTCGCTGACTTTGTTCAACCCAGAAAAAAAAATTATGTCAGTGTACGGCGTTATCGATACACCTGGTACAATATGAAGGACAAACAACAAAAATCGGCGCTGGCTCTGTTCAACCCGGAAGATTGATGATGTCAGTGCAAGGCGGTAGAATGAACATCAATTTTTATTGTTCTGTACATACCGTATACCGGGTAACGCGCAAAATGAGACACCCCCGGAATGAATTTTCGGGCAACTTTTCTCCGTAACAAGGGGGGCAAGCAGAACAAAAAAGATGGCTTTGGAAAGGCCCCGACGAGAGATTTCCATAGGAGCATCGCTCGGCTTTTGCACTTTCGCCGTTGTCGAGAAAATCAGTCTAAACATTTGCCCTATATGGAGTATGTTATATTATTGTACGTGTAATACGGTATGTTGCCGTAGTCCTAAGTTGTCTATGAATAGATGTGATCAAAGGCGCGAAAAAAAATAATAGCCGAACGTGCCAGAAGGTGCAAGGCGATAATTAAAGTCCGCGTCGGAGGAAATCGATCTGCAACCACGATTGGAACTGATCACACTTTACCTGCCTCTCTATGGTATACACCTGGTGTATGATATTCCATCGGAGTTACACTTTCTCCAGCGGCAGACCGAAGCGCCGCTTTGCTCGCTCCCGCAGAAACACTCTTCTTGTTGGCAAGACTCAATCATACTGAGCTACAACACAGTGCATTCATATCATACATTATTAATAGTATGTATCTTTACATAGTCCGGATGTTGAGGCACGCAGGCGCGGGTAGCTTTAGCTGTAGCGCGTACAGTAAACAGCATAATTCCAGGTGTCAAAGGCCCTGATGGGGCAAAGTGAACAATGCCAGCGGGACGAACTCGGGCTGCTGTATGCCGTGGAGACCGCTCGAAATACGAGCCACGCTGGTATAGTTTTCTTCCAGGCAAGTGCCTGTATAGGACACATACATACCCTGGTATAGATTATACATCCCTAGTGCTATAATTTCTGACTTTGTGATTCAACAGTAGCAGCAACGAGAACAGCAGCAACAGATGTGGACACAACAACTACAACAACAGCTACAGCAACAACAATATCAACGACAGCAACAGCAGTACCAACAACATGTTACATAATTGACTGTTTTGAACTGGCATTAATACAGGTTGAATGATACCTGGTAGATTGTATTTGAACCGGCATTGTTATATCCCGGGGGAGTTATTGGGTCCCTGGTTACAAGATTTGAGCTGTCACTTATTTAGCGGAGGGTTTTCTTCGGGGCGAACAGCCGAATCTTGAATCCTCTCGTCAATGCTTGAAGTTGCACTGCTGTACTCTATTAGTAGTTGGTGACACTACACGTCGACGCCTGGTGTTTGTCCGCTTGAATAATATATGGCATTCACTAATTGGGTACCTGGTCTTCTCCATGCCGATCGCTGGTAGGTACCTAACGAGCAGATGCGAGCTATACTAGGGGGACGCTGACGAGACAGCGATATGCATTATTCTCTGGGCCGCCATACACGGGCCATCATACTTATGCACTCTGCACACGTCCATTCTCGCCCAGCGGTGACGCTTGCTGCCTCGTACCGCGTTGGCCGTAGCCGTAGACAGCTATTGTACTGTGTCTGTCTTGCCTTTCATATACCGTGCTCGTAGAGCAGTACATGTTTTTTCAAGTGTCAGTGTCATTGCTAGTCTGCTGTAGTCTCGTCCATGATCGCAATATACTCCCAGACATTCTGGAAGGAAAATCTAACAGGACCAACAAATATCTACTCATCAAGCAGCAGCGTCAAAGTTTAACCCGTGGAGGGCGACATCACGTATCGATTCCTCGAGTGAGGCATGGCAGGCGGTGATATTGTCGCTCTCGCGATTCGAGCACCGTCTTTGTTGCTCCCAAAACGAATCGTGAACCGCTCACTTTCGATGGCCATCCCGCGGGATTCGTTTTATCTGCTGTCCCCAGGAGTCGCCGGTGACTTCGAAGAGACGGGTGCACTTCTTGGACTTCATGCTTGATGTTCATAGCAGAATGCATAGGTGCAGGAAGCGGGGCATCAGCGGAGAGGTGATGATGTCCATGGTGACGGACGAAATCCTGGAAGAAGGCTGGCTGCTGTGCTTCGACGAAATGCAGGTACAGCAACACTCTGGAGTGACCCTGACGCCATACTACTTCAAAGGCTATTTGTTGCTTGAAGCAAGTTCGTCATTGCTGCGTACTCTAGCACAGAACGCGGCAACACCAGCCCACGAATCACGCTAGCTGTGCCTCTAGTATGCCCCCCGGTAACTTGGCGTTCCGGGGGAAGGTCCGTTGTTGTAACCGCATCAGGTTGAACCGGCACTACGTTCGAACGCGCCACGCCCAGCCGTACTGTCGTTTTTTTGCGCCGCTCGACTCAACCGCAAATGATGGCCTACCACCAATACGAGTACTGCAACGATTGACAGCAGTTTGCGCTATTCAAGTTACACTGCTGCTGCCTACTACTGTGCTACTACTACTACTACTGCTACTACTACTACTACTACTACTACTGCTACTACTACTACTATTACTACTACTACTACTACTACTACTACTACTACT
>JBBMHQ010013339.1:0-17932 GCA_037834295.1 Postelsia palmaeformis
GGTTCTCCACTTCAATGGGCGAGTTCGGCTGGATGCAGCGCGACATCTGTATAACACGCTGACACCTCCCACGAGGGCTCACGAAGACCTCCTGCTTTTTGCAACAGGCTCTCCATCTCCTCCTGGGTCGCTTGCAGCTAGCTCATGCTGACAGGTATCCGACACGGGACCACCCCAAGCAACAACGGCTGTGTATTGATAGCCTCTCCTCGCCAGCTCGAAGAGTACAATTTTTGCTCGCCTGAAAGAGCGGGAATGAGTCAGCAAGAATAATGCCCTGCTTGTCATCTGTAGCGACGTCTGCGGGAATGCAACATGGTCAGCACCTTGGAATGCAACATGGTCAGCACCTCGCGCTTTGGACAAGAGTTGCTTACGACCTCACCATGGTACGTCGATATTTCGATCGTCGATTATGTACGGAAGAAACTTGCCAATATCAGTACACTTTCGACGTAGAATTTTATCTACTTTTAGCGAACCTTCTCATGGATGTTCTTGGGCAGATACTTCTTGAACAGGCCCTCTCCAGCACGCGCCATGCTTCCGCAGTGTATCGTTATTAGCACACCCCCAGCGACTGCGACTGCCCAGACGGCCCCCAAACACACACGAACCAACCCCGCAACCTTCTAAAAACATCCAACTACTATATATTGAAACCTGATATACAATGAGCAAAATATAAAAAAAATATCAAAAGGGTGGTGGGTCTCTCTGCACGTCTACAGGAAAGCTGTACCTTGCGCGATCGTCGAGAGGCAGACACAGATAACAAGTTCTCACGGGATCACCCAGGGGCTTCGTCTGTAAAATAAAATAAGCACTGCGAGTAGTTGCACCCGCTCATTTCGGCCAGTATCGTATTGCTGCTCTGTATAGCAAAACTTCATCTCTCTGTTGTTCAGTTCTTTTGAGAAGAGAGGAAGGAGACATCCAGTCCGAGCTCTGCTGGTGAAGCGCTTTCGGCGCTGTCCGCCAACGATGGTGTCCATGATGGCACATTTCACCATCTGCTGGTGCTGCGTCGCGGCGGCGTACATTGCAATTTTGGGCATCTTCAAGCTGGTCACGCGAGAAGCATCCCATCGGGACTGGGGACTCTCTCAGGTGCATGATTGATGAGTGATGATCTCACAGCAGGACTGCTTTCGAATCTGATTTCGTTTGTTTCCGACACTAAAATGAAATATGCTTGACAACCGGCATCGTAGTACTGTACGAGTGCGCACCTCGTATACAGAGCTAGCTACCCTTAGCACAAGCTCGTGTGCACGAGGGTATCGCATGCACGACCTGGCCTTACAGGCGTTTGGCACCAAGGTGTGCTGCGTCCTGAGAGATGGGCAGGCGCTATTTGCGCGCCCTTGGAATTGTTTTTTGTCCACATGATCCCTGAGGTTTTACAGCAGTCTACGAGTACTCCTGTCCTGTGCGTACACCAGTACCACTTCGTAGTTCTGCACAAGGGTGTCCGTTTGGGGCCGCTGCTTCTACGACTTTAGTACCTGGTACGTCATATTTCCTCGGCCGAACCTAAAGGACTCCGAGATCCTGCAGCAACCAAACCAACGACAACGTTGGTGCTATCAACCGTCTACGATCAGCCTGAGCGCCGAGCAGTTCGAGTAGGATCATAGGATCATGCTGCGCCCGTGCCCTAGGACACCGGTTTACATCACCCCCCAGGCCCGTCGCTGAAATCGTCCAGTTTTAGCGTCAACTTTCCCCTCTGAAGCCCCCAAAGCCATTTCAGTATCGTCCTGCTGTACTGCAGTCCCGGTTAAGTGACAAACCGCTTGAGATTCGAGCAGTTTGTCCTCAAAAGACGACTGCGGTTGATGTTTGCCCATAAAAGGGTTATCAGACACGTGCAGCAGAACACGAGAACGCAGAGAGTGGATGGATCGTCAGAAAGCAAGCGTCATGGCATGCTATAATATTAATAATACAAGCCTATGTTATGGCTGCTGCAAACGGCTGTCGACTTGCTGCTCGTACGCACCGATATGGTAGAAGCAGCCGTGTAAAGTATCAACTTAATCTGGCCTCATAGGGTTCTTGCAGTGTGTGCGACTGTAGGTAGAAGCAGTACAACGTCTTCGATCACACCTGATATGTTTCCAACCCCCCCCCAAAAACGAGTTCTCGTGCCTCACAACCAGACGCACAATTCCAAGGTCAAGTTTTGTAAGGTTTGTGGATTTAGGGTCAGGGTATGGGTGTCCTACAGAACTTACAAGAAGTTCCGAGTTAGGGTTTAGAACGCTTACAGAACTCACAGAAGTTCCGGATATTGTGGCACGGGCGTACAGAACTCACAGAAGTTCCGGTCAGGTATAAAAACGTTGTACCGGTACCCCGGGTATTTTGAAACGGGGCGTACAGAACTTACAGAAGTTCCGGGTAGGGGTATGAAGGTCGTACAGAACTTGCAGAAATTCCGTGTACGGGTAAAAAAGTAAAAAACCATTACAGAATTCACAGAAGTTCCGGGTATTGTCGCATGGGCGTACAGAACTCCCAGAAGTTCCAGGCAGGTATACAAATGGTGTATCGGTACCCCGGGTATTGTGGCTCGGTCGCACAGAACTTACAGAAGTTTCGTGTACGGGTATGAAGGTCGCACAGAGCCCACAGAAGTTCCGTTCGTGGCCCGGGCGTACAGAACTCACAGAAATTTCAATTCTGGCCCGGGCGTACAGAACTTACAGAGCTTCCGATTGTGGCACGGGCGTACAGAACCTACAGAAGTTCCGCGTCATACCCTGGAAAATACCCGCCTGAAAGAGGCGAAAAAACAGCGAATGTACTGGTTAAAAAAACATAAAATACACCATTATTTCGAAATACTGCGATTGTACCGGATGTACTGCAAACACGGCACACTATGATAATACCGGAAATAACGCGTACGGTATATATCATGCACGTGCCGTTGTAGCTCATTTCTGTTATAGCTGTCTTTCACGATTTTCATGGTAAGGACCGTTTCAACTTCATGGGAACGACCTCCGCGGTCATAGGTGAACTGTCGACACTCCTGTCTGACGGATATCCTCGGGAATATGTAGTATCCACATTCCCTCTCCCCGGGTACACATATCACAGCTAGATGCAGTTGCACGGATGTGTGTGTTGATGTTGATGTGCTCGGTTTTTGAGTGGTTGTGAGCGAGATGGGTGGTACAAAGTAATTTTATCATTCCGTTTTTGATGTGTATAACTGATGAGACATGACATCAGACTGCATAACGTCACTCCTCAACAAAGATGTCGGGAGACGTGTCACAAGCGAGGCAAAACATACGCTGTCAAGGGTGTAGGCACGAAGTGTTCCACACTAAAACCTAGTATTTTGGTGTCAGTCACGGCATGTCAAGGCAAAGCTGCTGTCTGTCAAGGGTTGAAAGTCCTGTCCTCCGACATGCTTGCTCCTCAACGCCATCGTAATCTGTACCGGCAACCCCGGGTATTGTGCCGAGGGTATACCCTTACCCCGGGCATTGCGCCGAAGGTCTTACAGAACTTACAGAAGTTCCGGGTACGGGTATAGATGTTTTATAAAACTTACAGAAGTTCCGGGTACGGGTATAAAACCCCTTACATAACTCACGGAAGTTCCGGGTATTGTGGCACTGGCGTGCAGAACTCACAGAAGTTCCGGGCAGGTACAATAATGTTGTACCGGTACCCCGGGTATTGTGAAACGGGGCGTACAGAACTTCCAAAACTTCCGGGTACGGGTATGAAGGTCGTACAGAACTTACAGAAGTTCCGGGTACGGGTATAGATGTTTTACAGAACTTACAGAAGTTCCGGGTACGGGAATAAAACCCCTTACAGAACTCACGGAAGTTCCGGGTATTGTGGCACTGGCGTACAGAACTCACAGAAGTTCCGGGCAGGTACAATAACGTTGTACCGGTACCCCGGGTATTGTGAAACGGGGCGTACAGAACTTACAGAACTTCCGGGTACGGGTATGAAGATCGTACAGAACTTACAGAAGTTCCGGGTACGGGTATAAAACCCCTTACAGAACTTACAGAAGTTCTCTGTAGGATATTTCCCCGGTATATACCCCGGGTATGGTTCTGTATATACCCTACAGAACCTATCCTTGCACAACATATCACGACCCGAGTATTTCAGTATGTTTTTGGGACAGCAAGTTGTCAGACACAAGTATGCAACAGTAGCGGGGGGGAAGGCACGCGAAAACGCCTTCGTGTGATTTTCTCTCCCTCCCCGGACTATAGGTAGTCGTTGAGCTCGTCGCGCCCGGGAATCTTAGCCCACGCAGATTTTTGGTACCAGGTACATGGTAATCGGAACTAAGAAAAACACGACATGTACGCTTCACGCTATGTAGCGTAAAAATGTTGTGTTCAGAAGTTGGGTTTTCCTCCTCGCTGTCTGTGTTCATCCCGTAAGTCAACACACACATATGTCTATATATCTCCCAGGCGGTGACTGCCCTCGTCCTCGACGAAACAAGTGGTGGCATAGCTTGGCTTGGCTTGGAGAGTGCCGCGATCGTAACTGCGAGGAGAGAGGCTGAACTCTCGTTATTGAGTCGGCACTATTTATGCTACCATCCGATCCCATCGGCTCGTGGTGATGCCCGAGGCGCGCGCACTGGTGGGTAGCGGGGCGCAACGAGTAGTAGTGACATTGTTGCTTGCTTTGCAAATGGATGCATCTTGTGCTCCTGTTTTTAGCTTCCTACGACGCTTGTTGCGTCCCATGACCAGTGGAAGTCCCTCACGATCGATCGATCCAAAAAATCCAGACGCCCTTTTCGGACACAAGGTTATCCGAATACGAACACGGCTTGTTTCTGTTTCCGGAGTGGAGGCCGTCCCGAGCATGATATCCGGAAAAATTGGCCTGAAAAACGTACCGCTTTCGGGTCCATCTGCAGTAGGTTGAACATCGGGTTTGCTGGCCGTGAACGCTCACTGTCGAGGTTCAAAAACATTCCAAAGTATATACCTGGTACCAGGTACCGGTACTTCGTAGGGACATTGTTATCGAACAACGATTTCCCTGTGCTGGTTTTCCTTTTATACTTGAGGGGGAAAGCCCCCCCTGGAAAGAACAGGAAAACATTATTTTTTTTGCCCTAAATCCGGATTTTTCCTAGAGAAAGATAAACCTCGGCAACGCTGTAGCGTTCCTCTTTCGGGAAGAAAGCAATAAAAAGAATCAGTGAACTTCGGACGGAGCAGACTTTGATAATAGTAGCAACGACCCTCAGAGCTATGCACATACCAGGTACCTGGCATGACGTACCAAGAACGAGGTGCGAGGAGTTGCTTATACCAGCAGATACATTGTAACATGATAGGATATCGTCCCCCTCAAAACCCGTAGTTCACGCGATCGAACGACCACTGCTGTAGTATACAACGCAGCGTGCAAATATGAGTTTCGACAAAATGCTCGATCTCACAGCTGTCGTTTTTCAATGCTCCGAGTAGTATATTTTGAATAAGCTCTCGCTTTCTCGCTGGTGGGTGAATAATCCGTTGTTGCCTGCTGCTATGTGTGTGTATGTGTTTTTTTTTCATCCTCCGGCGGACTGGTAAAACTAAAGCTTGAGCTCACCACACTTTCGCGTTCCAATTTCGTGTCGTGTGTGTCATCAGTTTAACCCATAGCTCCCGTTGCAACATCAGAACAGGCTGCTCTTACCACTGGCGCTTGGGCACGTTGACCCGACCTGACCCCCGAGAGGGGCAGGTGCGGCAGAGATAGCCCCCCGGGAGAGTCATCTCCCCCGGGTAGTGTGGGACTCGCGCGAGCTCACCCATTAACGAAAACCGAGGCTATGAAGCCTTCCGGCCGGACTTGGTCGAGTAAACAGTCCCCCCTACCCGTTGGGGCGTTGCGCTGGTGAAACGCGTACGACACATTTTGTTTCGGAGGTTTTTGATCGGACAGCGTGGATCTCCGGCTTTTCTTAGCTTCACAGGCTCGAAAGGGACCCCTGCATTTCAGGCGGTCTTGTAGACTTGAGTCTCGCTTCGCTGCTGTCGTGAGTATCGTACTTGGACATTGTGTCAAAGAGTGCAAGTGATCTCGTGGTTACGAATATGGTGGGATTTCTTGAAGACGCTCATTTGTAGTATCGGCAGTCATACACATCATGTTCATATGCTGCTTGTATTTGTCATATTTGGTCCGAACGGACTTGTCATCATGGCCTGCCCCGCTGAACACAACCATGCGCGGTTTCCCCCTCCCTCGCTGCGTTTTTCCGACTGCGTTTTTCCGAATACGATGCTTTAGCTTCTCGTAGCCACCCTCGGCCTGGCTCAGCTGGCGGTGTTCATGAGCAACCAAGAGGGAATCATGTGAGTTCTTCCTTCCCTCCTTCACTCCCTCTCTTGTTCGTTCGTTCGTCTTTTCGGTTGGTTGGTCGGTCGGTCTGTCTGCCTGTCGGTCGGTGGGTCGGTCGGTGGGTCGATCGTGCGCTGTGTAGCTAGTTGTTGGTTCGTTGGTTGTTCCATGCGCTACTTTTGACTTAACTAATCAGTCGGCATCATTACCAGCATAGAAACTGATAGCCTGGTACCTGGTAGACTAGACTTGAGTCGTGTTGCTTGTTCTGGCGTCAAGGCATTGCCAGGCCCCACCATTTACACCTGCCACGCGATTACTCGTACAGAGTTCACGAGCATTTCAGACTTGTACGAACTGGTACAATAATATTGCTGTGAATAGTGTTAAAATCACAGACGGCATCACTACGACGGTTGGCCCTTGCCCACTACCCGAATACCCAATCATAAACCTAACCTTGGAGAGGCGCTGACCTTCACCGCCCCGCTCAGTGGTGGCATGACACGCGGCCTACTTTTGAACGCCCTGTGTGATAAGCAGCTGTGCCGGGGGGGAGGGGGGTCAGCCGTGGCGCAACTGCTCATTCTCAGGTCCTACCGCACCTGTGTTAGCCGACAGACTCGTCCTCGTGTACCACTTGTCCTTGCCTATGGTGGAACAGGAACAAATGGATGCTGGAGATCAACTACGGCATCATCGCCACGGTCGCGGCGGCGGCGACGGCGCGCTGTTACATGAATTTCGTCAGGGGCCCCGCCCCCAAGAGTGTCAACATGTCGGGGAAGGTGAGGACGAACGACAGCTACAATCAATGACAGAGCGAGAGAGAGTGTGATGCGACGCGACAATTGAATGCAGCGCGAGGTATAGCGAGATACGACGAGGGGCCGTGCAGGTCAAGGGGCTTGCTGTTTTGTTGTTGTTGTTGTTGTTGTTGTTGTTGTTGTTGTTGTTGTTGTTGTTGTTGTTGTTGTTGTTGTTGTTGTTGTTGGTCGTTGTTGTTGTTGTTGTTGTTGCTGTTGTTGTTGTTGGTGTCCCCCCCAGCGCTTGTAGTTGGCCGAGAAGGCTTTCTCCTCACGCGGTCATGAGGAGAACCTTACCGTGGGCGTTGTGTTCGGCTGGAGTTCGTTTTTGTTTCGGCTGCGCCTGTTCTGGAGGTGCCTGAGTGATAGGCTTACGTGGAGGCATGAAGTCAATACGACCATCTCATCTGAGAGGACGCAGCACTATTAGTACGAGAGGCTTGTACGTGAAGAAGTTACTCACAGACCTTCAAAAGTTATCAAGCCACTATCATAGGTATACGAGAAAATGTGAAAACAACAAGATAAGCTTACATGAAAACATGGGAAACGCGACACCTTTGTGGCAGGTGGTGATCGTGACTGGCAGCAACGGTGGCGTGGGGTACGAGACCGCCAAGTCTCTGGTCAACATGGGGGCGCACGTTATCATGGGTAAGGGGCGGCGACCGACTTTGTTGCGCGTTCCGCACGCTCCGCACAGTCCGCACAGTCCGCACAGTCCGCAACTTTTGGGGTGCGCTATGGACGGATAGCCAATATCCGCTTTCCGAAACTGAATGAACCCCCCCCCTCGTCACCCATGATCTGTTCTATCTTCTGTGCTGTCTTCCGTCCTGCCTTATGTTATCTTCGTTAGTGGTAATGCTCATCTCGTGCTTCTGTTTGTGCTACTGGTTACGAGCGCTGCTGTTAATTGTACCGTAATTCTGTGGGGTTGATGCTTGCTGCAGGAACATATGTCTTGCCTAGTTAGCGCACGAGGGAAGTGGACTGTCACGCGTCGCGGTCGAGTGCTCTCGTTGGCCACATTTGCCGATTTAGGCGCTCGATCATTTCCCTCTATTTTTAGAAGAGCATCAGTCGTGTTTTTTTTTGGGTTCATTGCAATGCCGGGGTTTTCACTCCGTCGACGGGCGTTATAGTGTTCCTTGGGTTTTCCTTCTCTGCCAAAGGCGTTTTCGTAGACGGAGAAAGTTACCACAAGGAGATTCGATAGTTCAACAATACCTGGTACACAAACTGATTTTTTGTCTCAAGGCAGAATGGTATATCGTACTCGTGTGTTGTAGTTAGTTTTACCAGGTATCACCGCCGTCCCCGGTGGCTTGATAGGTAGTCCGCGCGCCTATCAAGATCAATTTCGCGGGTTCAAGTCTCACCGAGTGCATGCTCAGGGGCTTTTTCTAGCATAAAATAAATTTATTAGCGGAAAGCGCGAGAGCGTGAGTTAGCTCCATTCAATGAAAATCGACGAGCAGTGGGAATGCTGAACCCTATGCGCGAAAAAAAATAATGGCACGTACCGGGGGGAATAAGAGTAGACACCTGTGACCACGGCTTGTCCAGAAGTTCGTCTAGGGTAAAACCTCCTACGAGTTAGGCTGGAGAGTAGAAGGGATGATTAAAAAAAGAAAAAAAAAGAAGGTACCAACATGATGTGCCAGGGTATGTGTTTTGGTGTCTTGAGTGTTTGTGCTTGTGTAAGCCTTCGTTTTGTTTTATTTTTGCGAGCCCCATGAATTCGACGTGGGCAAGTCAAGGAGCGTTGAGAGTGTTGAACGAACCCAATGCTCGACAAGAACAGGCAGTGCCAAGACAGTGGCAGTAACCGGGGGTAGGCCAGGGAGGTGACGAGGTCTATCTCATGCACCTCGGCGGTCGTAGCATGCACTTCCTCAGAAGAGATACCCCTTCCTCTGTTGTAACGTAAGTAGTAGCAGTAATGATTGCATTCCTGCGTTTTTAGATTCAACAAACATTACGTAGAGATCACAATTCTTGAAGTGCTACTGTAGGTTTTGCACCATGACGATGGTGGGAGCAGAATATCTGCCACCTCGCCGACACCCTACTGCTACAGGCCGGTGTTCGTTTGTTTGGTTTGGGCGCCCTTGCTGTTGACCGCCTGTGATTAGCCGCCTGCGCTCCGGACCCGACGCTCATGCCCCTTTCGCGCCCATATCCACGAAGTTGTCGAAACTCAGATCGAATTCTGGAGCTTAACGAGGGCGAAAACAGATGTGACCACGAAATCAACCCGAGAATCAACTACCGGTAGAAAACTAAGCTCGTGACGAAAACGAAGGCAAAAGACGAGAGCGAAACGAAGAGACGGTACATGAGTGAGTGCGAAGAAAGGAATAAAAAATCGAAGCGAAACTGAACGTCGGAGCAAAAGCAAACCTGAATCGAGGACACTGAATAAACACGCGAGCTTCGATGTGTGCCGGGCGCGTTTGTATCTGCGCCGACTTGCTCAGCTTGCCGGTCGGAGGAGAAGGCTCGAGAGGCTATGGCCAACATCACCTCCGCGCTCGAGGCTCAGGCCGCTGCCATCCGGGGCAACACCACTACCGGCATCAGAGGGAAGGTGTGTGGACAACAGTCTGATACACCTGGTATGTCATTTCTGTGTAGCTGCCTTTGTTCTACTGAGATTACGGAGGGATTTGTGTTAACCCGAAAGGGTTTCCTATTGAAGACATATTTTGGGTACCTTCACAGGGTGCCGGTGGGAGAGAACGGCAGGCCCTCTCTCCCATTCGATTGGTTGATACCTGGTTCACGACCTCTGCATCGCCTCATGACAGGGTTGGGCTACGACAAGCCACCCACATGATCTATCGCGCCCCGTGCACTGTTCGTCCTCTTACGCTAGCGTATAGTTACGGGAGCTCGGGCGCAGGGTCTTGCCATGGAGCTGTCCTCCTTCCTGGTGTTGTTACCAGAAGCGCAACAACGTACACAGAAAACAGCGAGGACCACATGGGCCGACAAGTCAGCGAGCAGCTAGCAGCAGCCCAGCAGGAAACATTCGCAACCCGT
Organism: Postelsia palmaeformis; assembly: GCA_037834295.1. NCBI lineage: Eukaryota > Phaeophyceae > Laminariales > Laminariaceae > Postelsia > Postelsia palmaeformis. The sequence goes on from JBBMHQ010013339.1 coordinate 10,203, forward strand.
GTACTAGATAGAGGAGGCAGAAAGGGAGAGAACGCCCAAGAAACAATCAGGACCATGCGGATCGACAAATCAGCGACCAGTTAGCAGCAGCCCAGCAGGAAATAATCGTAATCCGTGTATGATAAGAAGAGGCAAAAAAGGAGAGAACGCAAGCGCAGGACCATGATCGTAGGAGCAGCGAGAGACTGCTCATCCTCCCGGCCAACTGTGCAGGATTTGGCGAAAGCGATCGAGGGCATTCAGGTGCGGTAGCAGCGGCAACAAGCGGCGACTGTGTTCCAGGCAATCACATTTTGTGTCAACCACAAAAGCCATAATCCCGTCTTTTTTCTAGTGGTTCTCTCAAGCAAGGCGAGGAAATGCAGCAGCTTTTGATTTTTCGAGGTCAAGTGGACGCCCTTGTGGGAGAGATGGGTTGCCCAGAGGCAGTAGAGACGACTACACCCATCAAACTAGGGCGGCCAGCGTCGAACGTAGTGACATAGAAGGCGGAGGTGATGGCAAACGAGGCCTTCGCGCATGGAACATGCTGGTGTCTCAGGCTACGTACATACCCATTCAGAAGCAGATATTTTGCAGCAGGTGGTAGCCCCAGTGAGAGACGGTCAATTTTGAAAGAGTTCTACGCGCCCCAATCTTTCCTGCCGTAGACTGGGGTGCATATAACTTTCGAAATATTGACCAGCCCCCACTAGGGATACCACCTGCCGCAATTATCCGGCGCATAATTCGTGTGTACGTTAACCCAGCGACCAGTATTTTCATGTTCCATGCTGCGAATGCCTTATTGCCATCGCCCCCGCCTCCGACGCCACTAAGTTCAACCTCTGACCGCCCCATCTTGGTGGACACAGTCATGCCTACCTCCTCTATAGGAAACCCGGTCCACCCGAAAGAGCGTTCACGCGACCCCGGAATGTGATAACTTGTCGCTATCCTTCTTCCCCTTGCTCGAAATAACCGTGAAAAACTGCGGCACTATAACTGCTTTCACTAGACATACCACGGAACGTGTCTGCCTGTAAAGCTATCGCAGCGTTTTGCCGTGACTTACCCGAGGACGTATATTCGCGGCAGATCGCAGTGGAGTCGGAGACAGTAGTGGGCGCGGCTTGTGCCTGGTGAACTCTCCACCAGTGTCCGTGCGGAGGCAGTTCGACCGCCCCATGCTGTCCCTGCCAGCGGTGAACCTGTGCTATTGAGCGGCGGTGGTGGTGACACATAGTTGGTGATGAACCCCGGCGCTGTCGGCGCAACGGCGTACACTGCACTCTCTATGGCGGGCGGCGCCGGCAGTGAGGGCGGGCGGACGTACGAGGGGCGGTTGCGGCCGCTGTCCAGGAAGTAACACACAGCCCATTGAACATCGGATTTCGGCGCTGCTGTCCACGCACATAATCCCTTCCTAAAAAAAAGGAGCCCACCTGCAGATCCGGCAGCCGCGCAAATAAACCATGGCTCGGTGACCTCCACCCGGTGTTGGCCTTGATCGCGGCAATCGAGAGCCCGTACGAACAGCCTCCAGTCATCATGTAGACGGTTGGCGTTGGCGCCGAAATTGGAGTTTTTTTTCCGAGAGATCAACGACAGGGGGGAAAACCGTGTAATCTCGTAACGAGTCGCATGGTCGCCCGTCATCGCGCGCGAGATCACGCACTCTCGACAGCCGCGTTGTGCCGTGGATTTATCAGGATCCGCGTCCTCTCGACGGATTCCGGCGAGGTCGCAGCAGTTGATGCAGCATCCGTATACCGTTCGGAAGTAACGCAGCCGATCCGTGTCGTTCATGTCAGCGATGAAGTGTTGCACGCACGTGGTGGTCTTGGACTTCCTCTTGATCCCGCGCGGCGGCATCCACCTCGAGGAACTGTCGACGGACATGTTTGTATGGACAAACCCGCCCATGGGACTGGCGGCTATGGTGTGGTGTCGTGTAGTGTAGTAGTGCACTTTTTATAAGTATAGTGTTGACACCGTCCCAGTTGTTGAGATATTTGTGCACTCCCGTCTTTTGTCGCGTTTTCTGATGAAAGTATTCTCCGGGCAGTTTTTTTTCTTCCGTCTCTTCGATGCTACCGCGTTATATATGTTGTTATTTATTTTTATAATTCCGTGTATTTCAATTCCGTTTCAGGAACGTTTTATGTCCGGCTTCATTGATATTTCGTTTTTTTGTCTCCGACTTGGCGTCTCGGCGCAGATGACGTTCATGAAGCTCGACCTCTCCTCGCTTGAGTCCGTGAGGGCGTTCGTGGCCAAGTTCAAGGCTTCCAAGCTCGGCCTCGACTCCCTCGTCCTCAACGCCGGTGTCATGCACAATGTGAGAGTTGTGCTCCAGACCTCGGAACGGTATAAGTAGAAGAGAGAGTCCTGCTACTGTAGACACGCAAACGGCGGGGGCACTCAATAGTTCCCGTGGATTAAAATAATACCAGAGAGCATACTGTATATCGCTTTAAACTCTGAGGTTATGTTCTGTACCTGGTACGGCATGGAAGCCTCACAGAACTCACATAATTTCTGGTGTTATGGCACGGGGGTACAGCACTCACAGGAGTTCTTTGTTGGGTAATACCCGTGTATGGTGCTATCCCACAGACCACAGCCTTGAAACATTTTTACGTACAGAACAATAACGGAGGCATTCTCTCGGGTATTAATTACCGTACGAAAACTTCCCGTGAGTTCTGTATGACATTCATACCCGTACCCGGAAATTCTGTAAGTTCTGTACGACATGCAGAGGTTCCGGGTACGGGTATTCCTGGTACGGGTATAGGCGTCTTAAAGAACTCACAAAAGTTCCGGGTATTGTGGCACGGGCGTACAGAACCCACTGAAGTTCTGGGCAGGCGCACAAACGTTGCACCCGTACTCCGTACCCGGGTATTTTGGGCCGGGCGTACAGAACTTACAGAAGATCCAGGTACGGGTATGAATGTCAGACATAAGCCTCAGAAGTTTACAGAAGTTCGGGGTTCGGGTATAAATGCCGTACATAGCTCACAGAAGTTCTTTGTAGCAAAGTACCCGTGATATTACCTCGGATGTAGCTCTGCACGCACCCTTGGGAACACAACCGTGGAACTTTTCAGAAGTATTTCAACGTTATGTTCTGTAGGGTATGTACAAACCCATACTCGGGGTATTTTCACGGGTATTCCCCCATAAAGAACCTCTGTGAGGTCTGTACAACATTCATACCGGTACCCGGAGCTTCTGTAGACTTCTGTAAGTTCTGTACGACATTCATACACGTACCCGCATTTTCTGAATGTCGTACAGAACTTGCAGAACTTACAGAAGTTCCGGGTGCGGGTATGAGTGTCAGAACTCGCAGAATCTCCGGTTACGGGTATGAATGTCGTGGAAAACTCATGGAAGTTATTTGTAGGGTAATACCCGTGGAAATACCCCCGGCATGGTTCTGTACGTACTCGACAGACCGCAGCCGTGAAAGAATTCTACGGACAAAGCCATGCCCGGGGTATTTCCCCGTTATTAGTTAGCCTGCGAACAACTCCTGTGGGTTCGGTACGGCTTGTATACCCGTACCCGGAACTTCTGCGAGTTCTGTACGACATTCATACCCGTACCCGGAACTTCTGTGAGTCTTGTAAGATATTCATACCCGTACCCAGTTCTTCTGTAAGTTCTTTACGTCCCGGCCCACAATACCCGGGGTACGGGTACAGCACTTCTTTTCCCCGCCCGCAAATTCTGCGGGTTCTGTACGCCCGTGCCACAATATCCGGAGCTTCTGTGAGTTCTGTACGACATTCATACCCGTACCCGAAACTTCTGTAACTTCTGTCAGTTCTGTAAGGCTGTTGCCCAACACCTACCTTTTGTCACAATACCCGGGGGCCCGGTACGTGTCCGGGTTCAACCCCCGGAGTCCCCAATAAATATTCACGTCGATGATGCGGATGGATCATTTATATGCTGACTCTACTCATAGTGGGGTGTTTTCGTTGTATATACGGTGCGACACTATCATACGTACCTATAAATGGTACAAAATCGAAACCTGGAACATAGGTATTGTAGGTATGATTGTCTGGTTTCCCTTCTGGCTATACTGTCGTGCAGGCCAATCGTCATTCAGGATGAAAAAACCGTAATAATTCGTCGAATACCACCAATCGTGTCCAATCAGTTTCCCACCCCTGCGTATTCCGGTACTTGACTGAATGCGTCTCACCGCCCTTCACCCAATCATTGTACAAACCTGGTACATACGTTTTTACTGCGGTATAGTGATAATTACACCTTTTATGCCCTGAAATACCTTGCAGGCAATTCGAGTGGTAGACGTGTGACCGCGGGAGTAGTTTCCATGATTTTTGGAACGGTTTTTATCGTGAAAACCGTGCAAGACAACCAGTCTCAACAAAATGGCTAAAATGGGCCATCAGCGTCTGCAGCATAATAACAATGGCAGTATACCCAATACTCTTTTTTTTGGGTGCACCAGTTTTCAAAGCTGTTGCTTTTGTTGCCCTTTCGAGTCGTGTGCTTACCCGCGGGTGTTACCAGTACCCGAAAATTCCGTGAGTTCTGTACGACTCTCATACCCGTACCCAATACCCGTACCCAGAACTTCTGTGAGTCCTGCACGTCCGTGTCACAATCTACGGGTACGGGTACACCATTTTTATACCTGCCCAAAACTTCTGTGAGTTTTGTGAGACTTTCATGCCCGTACTCGGAACTTCTGTAAGTTCCGTGTGTCTTCCATACCCGTTCCCGGAACGCGCAGTCTCTACAGAACAAACATTTGGTGCTCCTTGGCTTGCGGCGGGTCGGCCAAACAGAGAAGTTCAACTGACTTTCTATGCTTCCACTTGAGTCCCATAAAAAATAACGTCTCTAGAGAACTTGCTGCTTGGTTTGGGTCTGGAGAAGACCGCTGGCCTCATCATTGACGCTCATTGGCGGGATAAGCTATAGATGATGCTTCGGCTCCCTGCGTTATCCTCCTGGACGGCGAATGGACTTTACGAGTGGTCTTCTGACCGGAGGCGCTGTCTCCTCGCGGCATCGGCGACTGAAGCTTCTGCCACCCATCACCTTCCCCCCCCAGGTCTTCAGTCGTCTCTCGTTCCACGTTTCCACTGCTCCGCCTAAAATAATCGCTGGCGACACTTTTTTTTTTTTTGTGTATTGTGGTTGTTGTGGTGCCCTTCAATGGCTGGTACGATTTATCACCTCTTCAAGCACCCGTGCCCTTATGCCTTGAATGAAACCCTAACCTGGAACCCAACAATGTACTCACCCTCAGCCCTCCCCCGCCTTGCGTGGCTGCCTGCCGTAGACCCGGAAAATGACAGCCGACGGCCTGGAGGCCAACCTCGCCGTTAACTACCTCGGGAACTTTTTGCTGACGACGCAGCTCCTGACAATCCTCAACAAGTCGCCGGACGCGCGAGTGCTGTGCGTCAACTCTAGCCTCCACCGAATGGTGAGTTTCTCGTTTTCGTTTTCACGCCGTCCTTGCGTGTCCGTCAACGACGACGCGCGCGCAGCGCGTTTCGCGGCCCGAAGTCTTGTTACATTTTTGCCAAGTTCGGTTAGTTTCAAGAGGCGTTACCGTTACCGTTCGTGAGCATGTGAAGCGGCTCGGTGGTCGATAGTGGCGTTGTTGTTGTAGCGGTTACTCCCTCGTGAGCGGCGGCGTGGAGATGAGGGGGAGGAGAGGCACATGGACGATTCGCAAGAAGTTGAGAGGTTTGCTCCGTGCAAGAGGCGCCCTACAGGAGTACTCCACCCGTCGCCTCCTCAATGAAGAAAGAAAATAGGGATGCACCTATAGTAGGGTCGGGAGGGTCTCCCCGGTTTCTTGTGCGAGACCAGGCGATCGACCCCCTCGGACGTTTCTTGTTTTTCGCCTTCCGGCGTACTAGTAAAAATAAAGCTCAAGCGAACCATACTCCTACGTTTAGACTCAACGACCCCCCGCGTACTCCCGCCGGCGTGTCCATGCCACCCGCCGCATCGTCGGCAGCCGGAAGCCTTTCGCTTCGAGGACCCCATGTTCGAGAACAACTACGAGATGTTCAAGGCCTACGCCAACAGCAAGCTTGCTCTGCTGATGTTCGCTGAGGAGCTGCAGCACAGGCTAGACCGGGAAAAGTCCAAGGTTATCGTCAATAGCGCCAACCCTGGTGAGAAGCCTTTCGGGGGGACGGCGGAAGTGAAGCCAAGGACAAGGGGGGGTGCAGTGAACAATCTCGTTGCGGTCTGGCGAAGAGCTGGCGGCTAGAGTCAAGGTTTTCGGCAGGGTTGCCGGGGCGGGGGAGGCGTTATTCACGTCATTCATGGCCGTAGTCGTATGACCATAGAAACACAGCGCGGCGGGGTGATGGGCGAGTCGCATGAACGGTGGAGAAGCTCTCCAAGTTGTGTTGCGTGACCTGTACGAAAGTGGGCGCTCGACGTCTTGTCACCGCGGGGCTATTGACGGTCACTTCTCCGGTGGCAATGTGCAAGCGCATGGTTTTTGAGGTTATGCCGACCCCGGCACCGCCTCCGCGGAAGAAACCTCGCCGAAATTCATTGGCTTGCTCCGACGACCCAGGCGTCGGAGAGCGAGACTCGACGTTCGGGCCGTGCGCCAGCGAGCAGTCGAATTGAGACAAAAGCTGCTGGCTGCTCGAGAGCGTTGGCTACTATTAGAGTAGCGTGATGCCACTGGGCTGATTCCACTCTAGAGGGAAGGCGGAGGAGAAGCGGCGCGAGCGCCGAACAAATCAACCCCTCAGTGGGAAGTATCCCCTGAGCATTGCACCGGAATCAATCAAGCCGCCCTTGGCCTTTGCGCGACCGAACCAACGCAGGCTGTGTGATGACAGGCATCTCGCGAGACATGGGTTTTTTTATGAGGGCGGGCTACGCTGTGTTCAAGCCCGCGATGCACCTGTTCCTCAAGCAGCCGAACGCGGGGGCGTTCACCAGGTGAGATAGGCTTTCGCCTGTCCTGAGGCGCTGCCGCCACGGAGCAGGTGGTGTAGCCGCGCCGCAGAATGTTCGGTTGAAAAAGTTCCCTGCTGCTGGTTCTGGCTGTATGTGGAATGCGCGTGCACCCCTGTGTTGTGATCGCGCTGTGTAGCCTGGTGCGGTTGAGAACTGTCCCATTGCATGCCGTGAATGGCACACCGGTGTGTTGCACCTTACCGCATTGTGCAAATTACAATGTTTCTTGTTTTCGGAAATCTTCCTGGTGTCAACCCAAATACGCGCCTCATTATCATCGCCCGCCCAGTTTGCCCCCCCCCCCCCCGGGACCCTACGCACCTGTCCTCAATGCTGCGCGGGGGGTACTCGATGAATAGACAGCGCACCCGAGTGCCATGTCGGAGAAACAAAAGTGCCATGTGGGGCGCGATCTGTTGCTTACGATCCTCCGTCCGTTTTTCACCTTGACGGCAGCGTGTACGCGACTACCACGACGATGCTTCGTAAGGGAAGCGAGGCAGGAGCGACAGGCGTGGGCGGCCTGTACCTGTCAGAGTGCGCGCCGGCGCCGTTCAACCCCGCCGTGAGGTAAGCGCCGCCGCCGCCGCCGATGATGATCATGACGACTCTGCAGTCTGGATAGGAAGGGGCAGTTCGATCGTTGTTCCTGGCGCGCCCTGAGAGGGTATATATATACCAGGTATATACCGGTATATACGTATATATACTCAGTAGTACTTATATATATATATATATATATATATATATAATAC
>JBBMHQ010013450.1:839-15661 GCA_037834295.1 Postelsia palmaeformis
CCTCCCCACCACGCGGGGATTACGCCATGGCACGCCACTGCTGCTGCTGCTGCTGTTGCAGTTGTCGTCGCCCTGCCTTCCCGGAAAGAGCTCTTTCAGCAACTTGTTATTAAAACCAGATGCAAACTCTACGTTATACGTGCGTGAGTAAAGTCCAGCGAACGACACAGCAAGCAGCAGTCTTCGTCCGCGGGAGACCCTGGTTCACCGGTCCCGGGTTATGTTGGTATCACTAGTCACTCTGGTCCAGAATATAAGGACTATTCGGGAATTAATCTTGATACCCCAACTCTGTCCTTTCATTTCCGCACAGACAGGTTGTAATTTTGTAAATTGACATCCAAACTTGAAAATTCGACGTTCATCACACAGCAGGCGGGAAGGCAGGCAGGCAGGCAGGCATGTACATGGTTCGAGTTTGTGTTCACTCGTACAGGAAGTCCAGACTGCCCGTGTCATTTCACATTACGATGACTACGAGTGGTGGCACTTTTTACGTACGAGTATTCCAACCAAACCTCCCGGGCGATCGGTGATCGGCGATCAGGTACTCAATAGCTGCGACTCGTATTTTCCAACTCGCAAGATTCAACTCGCAAGATGCAACCTGCCCCTCTTCTCTCGCTCTCACTCCACCTGGCGAGTGAGAGAATCCGGCTCACACAGCAGGCGACCGGTCGAGACAGAGAAAGAGATCTGAGATATATAGAATACCAGGTACCAGGCAGAACACAGCAGCGTCTAAAAAACAAAAACGAACGTGTACGTGATGGATTATTTACTGTTTTCTCGCACGTGATGCGCCTCGGCATAATTCCCGCATCGGAGCATGGGGCGAGCACGGTAGACCAGTCGGATACAACTCACGCAACTCTCATGTGCTAAATTGAGGCACCCCTTACTGCATCGGCCCCGGCCCGAGCACTGCTCACTGCTTACCCATTTGCGCGTTGTGGGCTGCAGCGATCCTGTCTGTGGAAACGGGGCTCTGCTGCTGCCACGATAACGATTTCGAAGCAGAATTCGTAGCCTTCGAAGCCTTCAGTGGACCCATGACGTCCGAGCGTGCCAGGCTGCGAGGCAGGCATAACTCCATCAGACTATATTTTCCGCGCTTCCGTCCTCCTCGCGGAGAGCGGATAAAGGAAGGCAGGTACCTTGCGCCGGTTTTCTGGAGACACGAGTTGAGAAAAGCCAACTCCCTCCGCATGCCGACTCGGGTTTCAACGCGGCGCAATAAATGATGGTTGGTGTGAAACCGTCGTTTTTTTGTACGTGTTCCGTGTTCCGTGTTCCGTTTTTGAAAGGTTTTTGCGACTTGTTTTATGTTTCACAATCTCGCCATCTCGTTCTTGCACCTCGTCTCATGTCTGATGTCTCATGTCTGATGTCTCTCTCGTGTCTCGTGCATGGGGTATCTTACATTATAGCGTATCATTATACTCCGGAGTATGTTTTTGGACATTCTTTCGGACCTGCCACCCGCATTTCGACCAGATAGTGCGTGCGGTGGCGCCTCGCCAAGCGGTCCCTCAACACAGCAGTGTGGTACGTTGGGTTCGCGCCTCCCAGCAGCGAAAAAGAGAAAAATGCCCGTCCCTTCGCCTCCCACTCCCGCAGCAGCAACGCCATGTGCGGTATCTCTTGTCTGCGCAAACTCTGAAAGTAGGGAGGTACCACCGCTGAGCATTGTTAATAATAGGACGAGTACAAGAGCTTCGACGATGCTGATATTCGGGGATCCGGCAGACGAGGACACTGGCTTCGGTGTGGGTTGGGAAGCGTCAGCTGACGACGGGCAGCAGCAGCTGCCTGCAGGGGCAGAGGGGGGGGGTCTAGCCGGGCGATGCGCTTGGAGGATCTTAAACTGGCGGGGCAAAATGCTTACTACGACGAACGTGACCATGCTACCGAGGAGGCCCCCCACTGGCCTGCGGGCGAGGTAATTACAGCAGTACAGGCCCACGAGTAACAATAGCCTAGATTAGAACGTCAGAGGCTCCTGTTCGGAATTAGAAGTCATCCTCGGCGGTGAGTGCTACACTACAGTAAACCCTATATATAAACCCACGCTCAAGGTTGCTCAAGGCTGGTGTCGCGTTAACCCTCTTGCAGGGAAGAAGTGAGGGAGGATTTGACTCTAATAATCAAACTGGACGATTTCAGCTACAGCCCCTGCATGACGTATTGGACGATGATACAAATCAGTGTCCGAGTTGCAACACGAGGAGTCGTAGGGCACGGGCGCAGCATGATCCTAATCGTACTGCTGGGCGCTCACGCTGCTCGTAGACGGTTGATGGCGCCCAAAGTTGTCGTTATTTCGGTCGCTATCCCGGAGTCCCGAAGGGGTCAACACACGTATTTCGAGCTGAGTTTGTCCCCATAATAAAGAGACTGCAGTCCTAAAAGGGTTAAAGTTCCAAGGCTTGCTTAGATTGGGTGTTTCTTGTTGGCGGGTCCGTCCTGCAATGCCTCACGGCAGCAGCGGTGTCGTGACTGAAATGTGATGATACAGTGTGGTCCATTTGTTTTGCATTCGTTTCGAGAAGTGAGTGCATTGCAGGGGTCGGTGCGATCGAGTCGCCTTCGGACGTTGCAGATACACTCGCTCAAGTATGGGACATCTTCCAGGGAAGTTTTGGCCGTGTGAAAAAACGATTGCTGAGTTCCATGCTGCTGTTTTTGCTGTCGATATGTACATGTACGTAGTACGAGCCCAATCGCGACGCGATAGAGTAGCTCGATATTTGACACTGACTCTCTCTCTCGGCCTTCCAACTTGTTGCCCGTTTCCTCAGCACACGAGTTCCCACGCGTAATCGCTGCCAAAGCATCAAACGTCTCTTAGGCGATGATAGCATTCCACCAAGACTCCGAAATTATTTTGCTCATGTGGTGCAGTCGTACAATACTATTAATATTTGATTTACAGTGGTACCCACTGTAATTCTGTAATACGTTTCTCCACCCTCCCCGCCGCCTCGCGCCCATCACCTGGATAGGGTCGGAATGTTATGGCCGACCTCCACGAAATAACCCCTCTGGTGGAGCTAGAACGAGAAAGGGTGAGAGTGGTTCTGAAATGATGTAAAGTGCAGTGAGGATATGGTGCTCACCAGCCTCGCTGGTGGAAGTAAATGAGGATTGTATCTGATACGATTGTTATCGGGCACGTTGGACGGCTGGAAGTTGCTGGTGGCGTCATCCTTTGGTGCTGCTTCTGGTCACAAGTCATGCGCCCATATTCCTTTAGACCCACGAACGGTAGAACTATGGAGTGCATGCGCTTAACCTGACCCTCTCCCTCCTCCAGCCACAGTCTCGAAAGGGATGCGTGGTCAATGTTTCGAAGGCTACAAGGCAAGCATAAACGAGCACCTACCGTCCCTCCTCGTAAAACCTAGCTGACTGTTCTTAGTGCACATTTCGCGGTATTGACATGGCGCTGGCCATAACTAGATGCAGAAGGAGGAGGGCATGAAGCACGCCGCCAGGGCTGCCCTCAAGTGGAAAAAAGAGGTATCCCGCCGTGTGGTGGAACGGGTCTCAGGGAAGGACACGAATCGGACGCCACCCTCGAGGTTCGAAGATGTCGTCCTTCTCCTCCTCCAGGATTCTAGAAAAAAGGCTCTCGACAAAATAAAACGGCGGGGAGGTTGGGCAACGAAACGGCGCGCAAAGGACGACGGCGCTGTTACCGGGTCCGGTCACCGTGTCGGAGTTTCTTCGTTGACTCATGGGGCGTTACACGCGAGCATTGATACGGACGAGAGGTGGAAGTTGTCTGCCGACGGGGGAAGATCCGCTCCGGAATGCGGGAGCAGCGACAGAAAAAACAAGAAGCGAGCTCGGGGACGAAGTCAAAGCTTTTTTCGGTGGGTATCGATGTGCATGTTTTTTATTCGACGCATTTCGTTGTTGTGCGCATTCGATTTGCAACGTCGGCGCTGGCCAGCTTAGCTTAGCGGACGCCGACCGGAACGAAGCACGACAGAGGGGGAGCATCACACTCAAACGCTTCAAGAGCTTCCCTCGTGCAATGGGGGAGGAAGCGCCCATTCAGGGTCGAATTGTGGCACGATATTTCTTGCGTTGTTCGTGGTCGCCGAAATCCTGCCCTCGTTTCTCCAGTGGTGCGAGCCGCCAAACCGGTAGTCACACACCTTAAATTTTCCTCCCGTACCCTTTTTACAACTCCTGTAGCGAAGGCGACCCAGGGGTACTGGAAACTATCCCCTTCGTATGTTGGGGTTGGCTGAAAATGTTGAGCAACGCCCGCGGACACTGTTGTAACATTGCGTCGTACTTTAATTCGTACCAAGTATATACTGTAGTTTAGGATCAATAAACCCTCCTGCTGCGACCAGCCGGAGACTCTCACCCAGGGTTATTTACCCCGCGTTCATTGTCTGGCAATCAACGCGGCACCTCGTCGCAGAGAGTAGGTACCCCGGTAGAATACGTAAACAATAACAAAACTGGTATCGTTGTCGACGATACACCTCGCTACCAACGATGGGCGGGCGGGGGGGTCTTTTTTTTTCCTAGCCTCTTTATATTCTGTCGCGCTGTTGTAGAGCTGCGATATCGCTCACGGAGTGATACTTAATCACTGTCTCCCAGCACAAGAATGAGGCTTTCTCGAAAAGGGGTCCACCCTGAGGGCGTCCCCTCTTTTCTGTTTCAGACTACTGTTGTAACATTGCATCGTAGGGTGATTCATGTAGAGTTTTGGATCAATGAGGCCTCTCTGCTGCGGCATGACATCACACCCATACTCATTGACCCTTCTCTTATCTCAATGTCGTCGCTCGTTCGATTCGTACACTCCCTGTGGGTTCCTTCTCTTCCTTATTGTCCCCAAACTTGTAGCCTGGTTGATTAGAGGTTCTGCTACAGTTGGTTGTCCCGTGCAAACGTCGTGTACGATTTTCCGCACCTCTTCGACGGTGATACGGCGCTGAGGTATACGACTGCTGTGTGAGGTACCCGGAACGCGTTTGCCTGGTAGTAGGCACGCAGCCTTTCGTGGCGTGTCTCCATGCGGTTCTTCCGGAACTAAGATACGCTCATGTCGTGCTTGAGGGGCGACAAAGGCGGGACTTTATTGTGGGTGGTCTACCAACACTACCGTTTAACAGATACCGCAGCCGGCCACCCACGGTAGTTACCATAGGCTTTCTCGCTGCCTTCGTTTTAGGGTCACGTGTCATACGTTGACAAATCCTACCACGCTTGATACGGCACAGTGCTCAAATTTATTTTGTTATAGCAAGTAATTACAGGCGCCTGACTCGCGGTGCGCTACTCACTACCGTGTGTCGCGATGTACTTGAAGCTAACGTGGTTTCAATGCGACTGTGACCAGACGCACCCGCCGAGAGACATGGCGGACGTAAGGAAGATCAAGTGCAACGACACTTCGGATTGACCGTCTATGAACATCAGTAGTATAGATATATTCGTATACCAGTATAAAATAAGTATCACGGATGCAAAGTGATACTGGTTCGTGTTGGCGAAACGTGTGCTTGCTTTTTGTCTGCGCGTGTGTCAACGTGTTTGCGTATGCGCTCGAGAGCTCGTATGTACAAGTAGTTTTATATATTTTATGTTGCCACTATATACCGGTACATATATTCTAACTGTATACAGCATATAAAAGTGGGATTACGCTCGCCCGTCTCGCCATAGTAGTCGCCAGGTAGTTGAGCAACGCCCGCAGATACATCCCGAATTCCCTCACGCCGCTCAACGTCTCTCCTCGACCGTTGCTGGCATATCCTTGCGCGCGCCCTGCCGTTGAAGCAATCCACAAGTCCAGCGAGAGAGCCCCACAACGAAACAGGCGCATTCATTTCCGCAGCAACAACCACGCAAATCTGTGGCTCAGGCCCCTCGGAAGGGTAGCTCCGCACCTGGCGTCCACTCAAAGAAGTCTTACCATCGCGGCCGGGTGGAAAAAGGGTCCAGCAACGCCGTCAGCAGAGATGGGCTGGACGCGTGCAATTACATCAACGGTTTTGCGGGCGGAACGTTTGATCCGTCTGGCAGCATGGTTGATCTGAGCGTCGAGAGTTCCGTTCACATCACCGTGAGCGATGGCGAGTCTTCTAATGTACACTGTCGTGGCATTCGCAACGGGTTTCAAGCCGCCGAGAGTCGGCCGCTGGGCGGGAGAATCAGTGTGGTAAAACCGTACGCGGGGGGTAGAGAGCGTGGAGCTGGCGGCGAGAATGGCAGTGGTATCGGTGATTGTACGTATGCGAGCATTCCGTCTCAGAGCCAACCAAGGAGTGGAAGTGAGGAGCCCGGTGTGGGTGGCGACGGTGGTAGCCGGAGACGTCGAAATCAGGTGCACGCAAATATTGATCAAATTTTCAGTCTCAGTCGCGCAGGGTTAACGAAGACCACGCGTGTGCCTCAAAGAGAGGGACTTGGCGTTCTGGGCAGTGGTTTATATGGGCACTCTCGAACTGTTCAGAGCTGTTCATTCTCCAACAAACACTGAGCTTTTGAAAGGGTTACAATGTTATCCCGGCTACAAAACATGATGTGTCCAAGGACACTGTACAAAAACCCGTGCTCTTCGAAGATGTCGTCTACCCCGACAATCCAGTGGGTGGCTTTCTAGGACTATAACTCGCCCAATCAGCTATCAGGTCTCAGGTCAAAGAATTTTCGAATTTGCTCGCTACAAGCCTTTTTTCACCCGCCAGGGAACTAGGTCCTTACCCCATACCTGCTCGATATTCACGCAATGACTGGTGTGGGTTGACCCCTAAGACGGAACCCTTCTGGTGCTGGCTGTCTTTTATCTTTTTTATCTTCTGCCCCACTTATGTTCCCCAAGCTGGGGGAACCAGGCGGGTCGGGAGGTTTTTACAGCCCGTCTTGCAACTGTGCTAACCTGGCGCCCGAGGACGATAGACAGTGTCAAAATTCGGGCGATAGACGAAAGCCAGAGACCGCCGAGGCAAGGATTGTGAACCAGTCAGGAGCCAGACATGCTCGGTGAGGGTATACTTCGTATATCACCACTAAGTTTTGTTGTCCTGCGTTGTCTCTGTGTGAGCGCACTTTATAAATGGCGCGGGGTAAGACTGCTTAGTAATACCAGGTATGTTACCTGCAGCCATTTGCTCGGAGAGGAGCGGGATCGGCTACATAAGACTGTGTGGGAGAGTAGGTGGAGGAGGCTGGAGTGAGTGCGGTATTGAGCGGAGGCAGGCCCGGCTTGCGGTAGATCAATGCCCTTCTTCGTTCGTCGTGGCTGAATAGCTCGTCGTACACGTGGTATATTCATAGATGCCCTTGACGCTTATGTTGGCGACGCATCACCTCTGTGCCAGATCCGACTGTCGACGGAAATGTTGCTGTCACCAGCCTCCTCTTTGTATAAAATAACCACATGACACATAAAACACATTGAAACAGCACAACCCCCAACGCCTCGCGACCAGGCGCAGGTGGTTAAACAGGGCAAGAACGCGCAGCAGAGAGGGAGCGGTGGCCGCGACACCTGTGGAATACGCAGGGTGAGGCTCGCACCCCGACCAAAAACTTGCTGACAAATAGCGCACTTTCTATGTGGGGACTCCAAGGGGATTGTAGCAACGCGGAGCTGATTAAGAACCCGACCAATTCGATGGAACTACTACGTTTCTGTCGAGTCGGTAATCGAAACTCAGATATCGCAAGATAGGCGTGAAACCGACTTCTAGACGGATTATTTAAATGGCAGGCTCGTCGCGCATCTCGTGCATGATTCATTTGTAGACAAGACCAACTAGAACGACAATTGGTGCCGTCTTACCAGCGTGTCACCCACAGTTGATGTCCGGTCTTAATTTACGGTAGAAACCTAAAGCGGTTGCTTCGTGCCACTCATAATATCACCTCCCGTATGATTGGTACAAATACAATTATCATAGTGGGAGGGGATAAGGGCCTGAAGTATCACGCGATCGAACATTTTTTTCGGAACACCGCTTGTCCGTTTTGCTTGCTGGCCTGGGCTATTTATTGCACCTGTCTCAATGATTTGCTCTTGGAAAAACATCAACATACCGATGCCGTTCTGCTTCCGTCGAAACGAACAGCACACTATGCTCTCTGACTTCAGCCCTGTGTGTTGTTGCATCTCCCTCTCCCTCCCTCCTTCCCTCTCACTCTCTCGTTCTGCCTGTCCGTCTGCCTTGGCGCTGTGCAGTGGCCAGTGCACAGTGGTTGCTCTCGATCTCGACCGCAAGGCCCTTCACGTGCGCCAATTGCCGGAAAAGGGGGGGCGGGGTACGCACAAGATAGTATCTCTTTCCCAGGTGCGCGAGTGAGCGGTCTCGCCCCCCCCTCCGCCCCCCCCCTGATTGTACAGCATGCACGTACTCTGGCCTTGAGGAGCACGTGTGACGTTTGCGTTGTTCCCGAAATGGCATGACCTGCCTCGCGGTTGCAGCTGCGTTGCGTGATCTCAACAGGACACAAGACAATCGCTTCAAGACACCTGATATATCCTACTGGTGGCGGGAAGATCAGCCGTGCTATTTGGAGTTGCACCTGTAGAATGTCTGCGCCAGCTTTGCCAAAGAAGTCTTGGTAGACCCTGTAGTCCGAAGGTGCACGGGATGCCAGGTCCCAAGTACCTACGATTATATAGCAAAGATGTTCTGGTATCTGTTTTGGCAGTTTACGCACATAGCTTAGAATATCCCTCGGTTGGAGTCTAGCGCCTGATACTTCACACAAACTACAGACAAAAGACTACGTACGCCGAACAGGTCATCGATTTCCACCTGTTGACCTAGATATTTCAGGGCAGATGAACCCCCGAGCTGTATGCCCTAGATCGTGCTGACGGGTGGGAGCCGGAGAATCTGCATGATCTAGCACATATTTCCCGGGTTAAAAGTGTCCTGTACATGCCCTGCACAAAGTATCACAACCGCAGGTTGAGAATCTAGGGCACCTACGTGTCGTGTGTGTGTTCATCACGTAGACGTAGATTGCGATCGGCTCCAAGAGTAAAATATTGTCACGGGCAGATGCAGATTCTCAAAGAGTGAAGACGTTAGCGAACACAACGTCACGCGCGCGAGGCAAGCTCTGCGACAAAGGCAGGGGCGCAGCCATTGACCCAACGGAGCGCAACGCAATAAACCCTCTTTTGTCAAGCACCAAGCTGCGTGTCATCAAGCACCTTGAGGGCGCAGTTTATATGCCAACGAGATTAGAAAGTCAAGTGACAGTTTTGAACGGTATAGGTGAAGCGAATGAATGCCTGTTCCGGGGAAAATGCCACGTGGCAGGCTGTAGCAGACACGATTGCTACGTACTGCTGAAGAGATTATCTGAAGTAAGCGAGTAGGGTGATTCACTGCTGTCGCCTAAGTTTTGAGTTCCTAACCCCGCGCTATGGCTGGAGACTGGCGTCGAGACAAACTGTCCATGGGCGCATGTAGAGCTGAAGTTGTAGTTTAAACCCACACAGCACCCAGGACGTTTCATTCAGCTGCGCCGCGCATGTCTTAAGGCGGGCAGTGGCTTCGTTTGATCTCTTTTTCCCACCACAGATAGATAGCAAGAGAGGACAGCTAAAACAGTGGCATTTCTCACACCTTTTCCCCCAGAAAAACTTCCGTCGATACACCAAAGACCAAGACGAAAAAAGCATCTTCTTTGTCCCATGGCCCGCTGCACCACAAACAGTGATCTCCCCACGCACCATGTGGCCTCAACCTCCCCGACCCCCCCCTCGTCACCCCAACTAACCACACCTCTCGACCCCTCCCCGGTATCTTTGGAATGCCCCGAAGCAGGTCAGCGCGTCCCTAGGGAGGAGAAGTCCGGGTCTGGTGGTTCTCCGTTGGTCCGGCCGCCACCTCGCGACTATCGGGCAGGTGCGTGTCACAGGCCCAAACCGACCAAGGGTGTGTGTTTGGAAGAATACACTAGGTATACCCTTGGGGTACTGGCTATTTACCCGAGTGTGATCAACGCCCACCAGGTTTGGTACCCAGGTACACGAGAGTATACACCGTTTTGATACACTACTACAGTAATGCATAAGTGATACTTATATTGCGGGACATAGTGGTAGAAGGGATACATATTTACCGCATCACACGGGTGATACAATGACACACCCCCCACGACGACTTTCGAAGTCGATTGTTTCCAAATCCAGGGGGGATCAGACGCACACAAGCGAGAGAATCGTGGCTTTGGAAAGGGTCTCGACGAGAGATTTTCATAGACGCATGCACCGCTCGGCGATGTTTGCGCCTTCTCCCATTGTCGAGAGAACATCAGGTTCGGTTTTTCAGTCCGAGGGGAGCGCGTTATCTCATCATACGGTTTGTACGGTAAATCCTTGGGGTACCCGGGTAGCCACCCGAACATGACCACAACGACCAGGTTTGGTACCCGGGTCCTCCAAAGTATATATGCACCATACTACAGTAGACACACTCCTGGAAACCACTCATGACGAAGATGATGCCACGCTTTCCGTGGAGATTCTGCCTGTAGATGGAGTCGAAGTGACACGCGCGTTCGCGTCACATGGTGCTTTCTTTGTTGTTGGGAACGGTTGTGCATAAGGCAGGTTTTGGACGGAAGAGGACCTCACGATTTTCTTCGCTTACATGCTTTCACACGCGTTCGTGACGCATGTCACTGCAGCCCACTTTTGCGTTTGTACGGGGTCACGGCGAGGGTCCACCAGTAGCCGCCTCTGGGCAGCCACGGAGATCAACTCTTCTTGCGTACCGAACACACCGTGAAAGCAGTCGATCGTGCGGGGTTGCTATGCTTGGCTTCAGCGCTTCGGGTTTGGCACGCCAGAGTACAGATTGCGTTTTTCAGGTCAATGTCGTAGCCCTTGCCCTCTTCTCCACCATCTGCTTCACCGACGCAACCAATGTATAACGACAAAAAAAACCTGAAGGGTTACATCCCTTCGCTCCTTCACCACTCCCGAATATACTCCTCTTGCCAATGTAAAGGGCGCATGGAGAGACGTGTGCGCACGGCAAGCGGCGCACAAAAAACACGTCAAAAGTGGTGGTAGCGCCGGGGGCAGAAGCCATAACATCGTCGGATGCGCTGACCTGGGATTCGTGCGAACTAAGTCGTCGCGGCGCACTGCAAAGCCGCCGCCGCCGCCGCTGCTGCCACGATGAACTGGACTTTGAGGCAACTTTCGCGGCGGACGTGTCGCGGATGCGTTCCAACGGCAGCAGGGGGTTATATCGGAGGTGTGGTACATATAGGGGTGTGGAAAAGCGCCTCCTTTTTCGGAGGCTCGTTGTTGTTTTGAGGAGCTCGTTGTTTTCGTGTACCACACCGAACGACGGCCGACTTCTGAAAAAATATTACCAGGTAGAATATAGCAAGCAAAGCCCGAAGTGCCATATATTCGGTACCAGGGTACAACAACACTTGAAAATTGTGTGTCGGATTCAGTTGCTCCTCGATTAAAGAGGAGATCCGCCAGTGAAGATACAAATGTGTTGGGCTCGAAATGCAATCCCCTGTCCCATGCACGGGTCGCCACAGCAGTGCTCTGTAGGTACTATAGACATGGCAAACCCACGGAGTGTGATGAGTGTGATATCGAATGTTTTATTTTTGTATGTGTTCGCGCCTCTCCGTCGTTCAGCGACCATAAATATTGCGCTTTGCAAAAACAAAGCCTCGAGCACCCCTGTATCCCATGACCCAACACCACGACCACCAGCCGGCGATTTGCGCGGTTAGACTTGTGGAAGAGTTGGCTCAACGGATGCTGAATTTTTCGGTCTTACAGGAGGAGATAGTTCAGCGGATGCGGGTACTGTTCGGCCTTACAGCCGTGACGATGCAGCAACCCTCTACTGCCCACTCCGAGGACTGTGCGTTCAGTGTTCCCAAGCCTAGCCGAAAGTAATCGATCATTAGAAAAATGATTTTATGTTCACGTGTCTGGGCTCAACAAACGTTCACGTTAAAAGCTAAAAACGGTTTTTGATCAATCCGAGCACCCCGACCTGTCCGTTGCCACGTCCGGACGTTCTAAAAATATCGGTTTCTCTCTTCGTCGGCCAGCCTCGTCCCGTCCCTACCTCGTCGCTTATTTGGACAAGAGTCGGTTACCACCCCCATAACAACCGGCACCAATTCCGGTTTGGGAAGTTGTGGTGCGGGATACAACCACAGCGAATCTCTCGAACCCTTTGCGCAGCAGTGGTGCAGCATTCATGGAGCAGGCGGCTTCATACAGGTTGAGGGGACGGGTTGTTCGTCGATCGGAGAGTCATCGGTAGGTGTGCTGACCGCCGAGGGAAGCTGCTCGCTTGAGTTTAGCGACGGAAATTTACCGAGGCCGACACCACCCCAACGTGCCGCTCCGAGGTATGTAGAGTGTCTGCCTGACATATGCAATAGTGCGCACAGCTTTTACGCGATATTCCGTTGGACTATGAAAGTATGCGGTGTCGTTCTCGCGCCCCTTTTTCTCTGTTTCCCTTCCGAGGCGGAAGATAGTCATCATTTTCCAGGCTACAGAATAGGCGTGTCGTCTTTTGACTTCAGCGTGAAATAAATCAAGGCGTAGAGTACGCAGACGCGCTCGGTTTCGAACAATGTGCTCCCACGCTTGCAGTGTACCACTGGTACTAAGCAAAACGAATACTCTACATATATCTGTGTGAGGGTTGTAAAGGGGCGTTGTTGGGGCACTCGCGTGTATGTATTGCTTTCCTTAGAAACACAACGCGCACGCCGAAAGCAGGACTCGAGCACAGCAACACGAGCCGAAGATCATACCCCCAGAAATGCCTTGGTATGATACCTCGAACACCGCAACTTCTGCCGCAAATTCAAGCGGAACGATTTCTTTATTCTGTCGCCCCCACCTAACGGCCATGCTCCACCCTACGCCTACCCTGCCTCTCTCTCCGCCTCATAGGAGCTCGAGAGCGTCGCGTGCAACCGCTCGTCCGGAAAGAAGAATAAGCGAACCTGTGCGTGCTTGCACCTGTCCGTCTCGGCCTAGCGTGCCGGCGGTGGAGTTCGGTGATGCAGGGGAGGGGGCCGGGGTGACTCTGCCGACTGCGCCGCCTCTAAGGCGAGACGAAACGGATACGGCCGCGCCAAGTCGTTCCAGAGGCAAGCCGACGTTTGTCACGGCCATACCTTCTCTGGCGGACCACGCATACGCAGAAATAGCAGAAACAGCCCCCCCCTGTCTTGTTTCCACTGCCGACTGCTCAACGGTGGGATCGCCGAGACAAGGACAACGGCAGCAACAACTCCCTTGCTGTGGTCGCGTTGGTGAGATTGACGATTGTCACCGCCTCGACGATGCCGCCGCCGCTACCGACAACAACAGCTGCAACCGCCACCAAGCATCTGTCGATAGCTCTGTCGACAACACCACACAAGAACCACGACGCAGTAGTAGTCCGCCTCCATCCGCGGTAGCAGTAAGGGCGGAAACAGCGACAACAACAGCGACCCCGTCAAACACTACGGAGGTTGCCCCGAAACCGTGGACCTTGGTCAACAAGATGTTCACGAACAACAAAACCGCCCGCCTCCGCGGCAGAACCCCGCATGAAACCGCCCAACAACAAGCTCGTACACTGCCGAGGACAGCACCCCCCAACCTCGGAAAGGGCGGCGGCAGCAGAAGCAGCTACATCAGCAAGACAAAAAAAGGCCCTCAAGCATCATCACAGCCACCGATGGTCGGTGCGGGCCCGACAGCTCCGGACACGGGTCGCTTCTGCCGAAGGTGGGACAAGAAGAGCGTTGAGAAACCCGTGGAACATGTCTCACAGGGGCGTCAACGCGGGGCGGCTGAAAACAGAGACACCTGCATGATAAGGCAAGAGCTAGGCAGCTTGAAGGTGACGCAGGGAGTTGCGGGTCTGACCTTTTCTAGGTCGGGATGTTTCAACCCCGATGATGGCTCATTGGTACCCAAGGTTACAGACGGGGGTACAACGTATGGACTGTCGCCACGTTTGGGTGGGGGGGAAAGCGAGTTCCCAAACTCGTCGTCATCCATCTGGAGCGAGAGCAGCTGCCACTCTATGCCGGAGAGCACTTGGTCCGGAGCTAGCTTCGACGAAGAGGTGTGTTGGGAGATATAGGGTACAATATGTGGCCGCAGCGATAAAAAAAGAGGAGGACGGATATCCTCTGAAACTCTTTGGGAGTACATACCGTAGTACACGTCAGCTTAATATCGTGGTACTGTGGTTTTGATCAAGAGAACAGGGTACGCTATCGAGAGTTTGAGTGGGGGGCTTGTCACTCCGCGCTGAAGGTTCGGCTTCGACTGTGTAATACAAGGACAAGCAAGGTTCACGCTGCGTCTCAAGCGTCGAAAAGTGTGTAACCAGCCGTGTATTCACGCCACTTACATAGCCAGGAACGACAAAATCGTAAAATTTACGCCCATACGTCTGTTCTAACCGCGTGCGAGTGCGCCATGAATTGTGGAACAAGTATCACTTGATACAGACCACAACCTATTATCAAGCATGCCTCAAAACTGCATGCGAGAGACCTCGCAAGCTTTACGCCAGCAGCTGCCGGCATTCCATGGCGCCATTCCCCATTCCCGTTCGCCTGCACAGCAGAGAGGCCAAGAAAAGCTGCATATTGACTGCCACGGTGACGTCGACTACCACCAAGGCGATGCTGATTCTGACCACAGCAGCAGCAACAGCAGCAGCAGCGAACACAGTAACAGCAGTGGCTTCGGAACCGTGCAGCAAATGAGCGCACAACCTGCTTGTAGCCGTAACCCCATCCCTTGCGTCGGCGGGGGT
>JBBMHQ010013561.1:0-17911 GCA_037834295.1 Postelsia palmaeformis
GCACAACGACACACCTTGCGTCAGCAGCAATCCTCCTTCCTTCGAGCGCGTGCATCCGTCTGGCGCTGCTCAGAAGTATGGTGGGCTTCCATCATTGCAAGTCTTTCCGATCGAGCAGCAATTTGTTATCGTGTCGCACGGGGTATGGCGTCTTCCCAAAACAGCGATAATCTCACCTGTGGCTCGTGTGATGGCTTGTGTGATGTTGCTTGGCGCTGCTGAGGGGGTACTGTTGTGGGGATGTGCTCACGGAGGAGTATACTGTACTCGGACCTTGTACGCCCTCGAGAACTGCTGTTGTATTCCCATTGACGCTGCAAGTGTTTGATAAGTACTTCGATTTGCTCTACATCAGGAACGACCCTACCGTAAAACGCTACAAAATATATGATAAACCCCATGAGGTCAAGACCTTGCAGCGAGAAGACCGTGCACGGACGTTTTCGAGCGGCGAGCAACGACCTCATTAACGCCGTTGGTCAATCCCGCTGAGCGACCCATGCTCCAACAAGGTGATCTCACTTTTGTTACGATCGATGGGCTGTAGCCAATTTGGGAACGATTTCGCTGCTCGTACCGGCTCTGGTGAAAGCGATTGTCTACAAGCGCGAGGGCTGGGACGCGTAGCTCAAGACACAGGGCTCCGTTGAACCCGAAAGTTGGCCCAGACTGCTTGTATGCGTGTTCGCTATCGATTGGCGAGGTATGCACGTCAGTGTCGGGCGGCGGTTTGGGACCGGATTTTACGAGGGTTGGAGTTCCCTTTTGGGAGGGGTCAGATAGACAGACAGACAGACAGACAGGCAGACAATTCTGGAATATCCGCATCAGAACCCCTGGGTAAACGTAGGGTATAGGAAGCCACAGCAATACATGGTTGAGAAACTACTGCACTCGCATGATGTTCCTTCCTGCTCTGCTGGCGGGCGGCAGGCGTGTATAGCCTTGTAGTCAGCTGGTTGTAGCACGCATCCTGCTCTGCGCATGTGCTGTTTGCTGTGTATGCGGTGTCTGAATTACGTACATAATACAAGAAAAAAGGTAAAAAAACAAACAGAACAAAAATGTATGGTCTCTGCGAGAATCGAACTAGTGCCTTCAAGTCCGAAATCGGGCATGGTAACAATTTGATCATAAATATTACCAAAGAGCCATATTATTTTCCGCGGCGCACGCGAAACTCGCTACACACCGCACGCACATGCACAGCATCACAAGAAAAAGGTGGTAATAACCAGTGACGGACCACAGCCCTCGATAAAACAATTAATCGCGGCAGTACACCACGGACCTGCGATACACGCGTGGTGTGGCCTGCTTCTTCTTAGGCGAGGTGAAGCGTTGTTTGTGCTCTTCCTACGTTGTGTGATGTCTAGATTTGTGGCGTGTGCCTCGGGCAAGACACACAACACGTCGGAAATATAAGGACAGTTGAGACATTCATTCAATCCAAACGGTCCTTATTTTTCCGTCCACAGTGTGCGTATTATACATACTATGAGTCTGTCACACGCATTGATAGAGCACCAGCAGCACAGGGGGGTAGATGGTGGATTGCGAACCGCAGGCTCCGATAAACACAACCAGCCACAGTAGTGCAGCGCAGATGGATCGCACACGCACAGAGTTGCCTGCTGGTTCTGATTGGCGGCAACGTTGTGCTCTGCGCATGTTGTCTGTTGTCTACCTGGTACGGTATGTGACCGGGCTGTGTGGGCACGAAAAACAGACAATATTTTACCGGCACGTACGTACAAAAAAAGGCCGCTCGTACTGAAACTAGCGAAATCGTCGTATCCACCCCCGCTGAAAATGAACTTTGAGCGCCCGCCACGTGCTTCATACTGCACGGATCGCGGCCGGACCTGGACCAATGTGTCCGGACGGGCTTCTCGTGTCGGCATTGTTAGCGTTCTGCCAAAAAGTTCTTGTCGAAGGAAATAGTTGAGAGAAATAACGAAAAATATGTATACAAGGTTTTGCGGCTATCGCCGCCCGCATCATCGAAGCGAATCCAAGACCTTGACAGCTGTGGAGACGCGAAACACACCAACCCACACGGGAAGAGTCGTGTTTTGCATTGAGACGATAGTTTACGGACATGGTTGGAAGATCGCGGTTACACCACAAAACACGGTTAGTCGACGCCCAACTTACTGAAACTCCATGAAGCACCTCAAAATACTCCTGTAGTGCTCAAGCCAACGAGCAGACCAGAATAGACACGAGGCGAAGACAACCCGGCCGACGGCATCGATAATGCACGGGTTCCGCACAAAACTCCATTGAAAAAATAAACACTGCACCAGTGTCCCATCCGGGGATGAGACCCCACCCTTCCCCGGGTGGCGCTAGCTCCATGAACCCCATCCAATCTTTATCAGCCAGACGGGATGGGTTTCTACATTGTGCGGGGCGATATCGACCCGGGCGCCGCTTTTGTCCACGGTTTGTTGTAGCTGTAGATATATAAAAGGAATTATGATTCCGGGGATGATATCCTATCCTCCCCGGGTTGCGCTGGCTCATGCTGGCTCCATAAGTGGAATAATCCCGTTCCATGTCAATCTTGTGGGAAAAACCAGCAGCCTTTGGCACGGATTGGAGCAATGGGTAAAAGTGGAATCGGCTGACAGAATGCCAGGGGGAAGAGGTTATGCAAAGCCAGCAGCAAGCTGCAACAGTAGTAGTTTTATGGCTCCGGGACCGTATCGGGATTGTCGGCAATGCTCAGTACGCGACCGTCACGACTCGGAGCGGCTCAGTGTCCACTGGCTCTGATATCTAGCCTCTCTAGTCTTGAGCCATGAGGCAAGGGGATGCTGAAACGCTCTGGGTCGCGAGATCGTGTTGACAGATAGAGTAGCATTTCATACTAAGGACTGTATTATTGTTCACGAATGGTTATTTTTTCCATTCGATGCTGTGTACGCAGAATGATGCGCGGAATGATGACATTGACAGCTTCATACATATAGGTTTCCCTGCCCCGAAGTAACAGCTGCACTGCTTATGTATACCCGGTACCTGGTGATATGTACGGTGGTCTACCGCTGGATAAGGCCTTGTGCTCTATTTGCTCTCTTTGCTTGCAGACTTTCGTTCCGGTAGAAATCGACGTGCAGTTGTGGATGAAATCCATCTACCAACATATCGTACGAGGTCCAACACCTTCATTACTTCTTCTGCACTCGACCAAGCACTCTTACTCTTTCTCGTACCTGCTTCCTGTTGTACAACAGTAGTAGCTGTTGTTCTCTCATCGCCAGAATCGAATCATTTTGGAGTGTGGAAGAATAAATACCTCAGTTATTTTTATCTGCATAGACACTCGTAAGCGTGTCAGAGCCCGTATTATTAACGAGGGAGAAAACCTTTCGTATTTGAATTAAGATGCCTTCAAAGTATGAGTTTGGGCTCTATCGAGAAATGGCGTATTGTGGTGAAAATATCGAATAATGCGTGAGGATCAACGAAGACCTGTGGACAGCCAACGAGGCAAGCAACGGCCCGCGTCCTTGTTACTGCCGACACCGGCTAAGAGGCTATCGCTGTTGGTATGTTTTAGGTGGCTGGCGCAGCCCCGAAGCCCCACGCAGGCAGCAGTGACGGGGATACAGCGATCGAACTTCTGAGCGAACTCGTGACCTGGTCGGTGCTCGTGTGGTTTGGGGAGTGAAGAGGGATGAAAAGCTGGGTTTGCGACGGCCTTGCAATTGTTTGGGGCGCCGCGGGGGGTATACTCTGTGCTAAGGGCCGTCGGACCTCGCGCTGCAGCTTCTCCGGTGGCGCTGCCTCTCGGAAATGATGGATCTCGCCTCTGAAGCAGTCGATGTCATGTTTCAAAAATTATTTAGCTTACTTCGGTTTCATGGAACATGCCATGTCGATTTGAATAACAAGAAGAGCAAAACAAGTTCTAAAAGATTTACAGTACCAGGTACAAAATATTATGGTTGTAGTGTAAATCGAGAGTGGATAACGCCTGCCAAGTCCGCTCGGAAGAATCCCTATGCTACGTGTGGAAACCTCTTTTCGAACTTTTCTTCCACCCCTATTAGAAGAAAATAAAAGCGAAGAAACTTCCGGGGGAAAAAATTGAGTGCGAATTTTCTCGAATTTTCCCAGAAATCTCTTGCATTTTTGAACGAAAACTCTGGCTCGAAAAATTCCCGAGAAAATTCTTGGACTTTTCCGAGAAAATTCTGAGAAGAAGCCAGCACACCGAGCTGAATATATGCGTTCTTCGTAGATCGGCTTGCTGCGTGTCCTAGAAAAAGTTGGAGACAGCCGATTTCTGTTGCAGAGCAGGGACACACCCCTCAGATGTTGCGCTGTAAGTACGATGTGCGCCCGCATGTCTTGAGACGGGCAGCGCTTGGAGGGCCTTCAGCCGTACCGAGCGGCAGCCTTTCGCACCACAGCATCGGTTGTCTACGGCTTGAGGACGCGCGCTTTACGATATGCATCCGCGGCTGAAGAAGTTGCCGGCGGCCATCAATGAAGGATGCGACGATAGAGACGGAAATACGAGATGTCTAGGCGAAACACGGACGGATCATGTTGTGTGGCGTGTGGCGCTAGGAACGAACGAGGAAGATACCACCCAACAGCAAGCAGCAGCCGATGGGAGGACGCTGCCTTCTGTTGATCTATCTGGTGTTCGTTCCCAACAGAGTAGGTGATGTGGAGTGCGCGGGGGTGGAGAACGTGATGTTGCTGTGTGGAAAGTGTGCGGAGAGTGTTGGGAGGGTGGGGGGTGCGGCGCAACGAAAAAGCTTTCAAGGATCAACTTCAAGAGATCCCTTCGCAGTGCCGTATGCCTTCGAATGAATACAAGAATTCTTGAATAGAATCGTTCCGGTTTTATTCCTGATGAATTTGGTGTTTTCGAATTTCACTCGGAAATGCCTGCTTGGTGATTCACTTTTCGACCGATCAGATTAAGCACAAGGAATATTGTATATTGATCTTTCGAAATTCAAAAACAAAATCCTCGTTTGTACGGGCCCTTATATTACGAAGTACCAGGTAGAGGCGATCATGTTGAATCTTGAATGGTGGCACGTCTTAATTTTGTTATGCGTACTTCAGTATAGCTCCCCACTTATTCGACACTACGTGAACGTTCATTGGTCAACACACAGACACATATTTGATCGTGACACCCAAGTCTGTAATACTTTATGCTTCCTTCAGTAGAGATTACCACTGATTCGATACTACTGCACCCCATTCCTTGCCTAACACGCACGTTTTCACCTTTACACCCTGCTCCCGCTTGGCACCCTTATCCCACCCCGACCTGACCCCACCCGGACCTAAGTCCTCCAAACTGACCTTGGGTACATCATTATCCGCCGGCAGGATGCACCAAGCACCCCAACCAAATTCGAGCTGCTGTACTGCAGCAAACAGGACCACACACAATGTACCAGCATACAGCAGCCACAGTGTGGAATATTCCTATCCTACTACTGTCCTGTACGTGGTAAGCTGACGTACTTGTTACTTCGTTTCGATGGTGCCGGACGTCTCACACCTGCTACTGCTGTACCTCGTGTGTCTATGTGTCTGCCTGCCTGTCTGTTTGTTCGTGTGCCTGTCTGTCTGCGTCTTTCTCTGAACGCCTTGGATTCTGTCCCGCAGCCCCCTTCGCAAGTCAAGTACAGGCATCGACGTCAACATTATTTTCTACCGGTCTAACGTGCTAGACTTCGGCGTCGAGGACAACCTCAACATTTGTTCGGAATCACCGTATTACCCCAGCTCCTTGTTGGATGTGAGATACAGAAATTTACCACTGAAAACTTTTGACTTTGCGAAGGCTGCTACTGCTCTACTGCTCTACAGGTATACTTTATACGAGTGTATTGCTTTATCTTCTCTCCCAGTGACGCGTAACGTGTATCAAGTATCGTGTACTAGGTAACGAGTGCTGGTACGTAATTCGCCTGCCGAACCATTCCACTTGTAGTTCGGTTGTCGTGCGGTCTCTTCGTCCTTCGCTTATCATGCAAGTCGCCTTGTATTTGCCTCTTTGTCCTTGTGCTATACGGAGTATGTAGGTTGAAAGAAGTTCCTTCCCGGCAACCGGAAACGGGCAAGATACAGATCTAATCTACACGGCCAAAGTTACCGCACATCGTGAAGTCTCGGAATCGGGACTTCAGCACGCCTTCATTCAAGTGTGTCCCGCCGAGGCGGGCACCTCGGCGCTGACACTAAACGGAGACCTGTGGTTTCGCAATCCCTACGGGTATCTTCCGGTGAGTTACGTCTGATATTCTTGTCATTACGGTTGTCCTGAGCATTTTGGCTCCTCGTGTGGGTAATGTCTGATGACCTCCATCCTTCGCCACAACGCCAACATTTTGGGCATCACCCAAGCCAACGGCCGGCCAGGCCGCTAGCGAAGCCCCCTTGTAAGTGACGGTAGCAATCGGAATCAGGATCTGCTGTATCCTACGCCTTGTGCTGATGCTCCTTGCTCCGTACCTCGAATAATGGAATTATATACAGGGTATGGACTTCGGCTGCCTCCCGTTTGAGCTGTTTCGTTTCCTGGCTTCGATAGCATTAGGCGTGCTCTTCAGCTCTGCGATGTGGCGCCACCGCGCAACTCTGCTCCCTGTGCACAAAATGATATTCGGAGTGGTTGTGCTGGGGACGGTGGAATCGTTGTCATGGCTGACAGCGTACAGCTACATGAACAGCACAGGTGAGACATGTGGCCTGTGGGCAGATGTCAACAAGCGAAACATTTGGCTTTCAGTCTAGGTTTGTGATACGATAGCGCGTGTATCACGTTGACCCGCTTTTTCGAGAGTAATCATCACAATCCAGCGTCTTCGGCGTTCCGACATCGCCCTACCTTACCCGACGCGACCCTATCCTTTCACCCTATTCCCTGCGCTGCCTACCCTACCCTACCCAACCCAACCATGGTTGAATCGTGGGAAGGCTCTAAGAAGGGTAGATGTGTGAGAACCCATCGAGTCTGAGCAACCACCCGAGACGAAGTAATGGTGACTCGCGCCTTCCACACGGTAGACCCATTCGATCACCCATGATCTTCGTTGTTTTTACGGGGCGAGGGACACGGTCGTCGTACATATCGATATCCGTGCTGTTCAATGGACGCACACGAGTTAGACGACAGGAGTCCATGTTGCTGCTCCCCCCTGACAATAATCCCATGCCCTCCTTCCTGTTCACATGCATCCACTCAGGAAAGCCGTACTGCTGCCCATATCCGGGCACTGTTATCCTGGCAATGATCATGGAGGTTTTAAGGAGAACAACCAGCCGGTTTATGCTCCTCATGATATGCCTCGGCTATGGCATCACCCGAGTACAGTGAGTGCTGACTGCTACCGGTGTTGGTCAGGTTTTTTCAATAAACTTTTGTAGCTGTTACAGCTTCCGCGCTTTTCCGGACGTGGTACATACCAGTTTGTCGTTCATCGTGCATGTGTGGCCTCTTGGTCTTAACGCCTTTCGTGGCTCTTTTTGTGTCGTCTGTTTGAAGCTTGCTTATGGGTACGGTCAGGAGCGCATGCAAATCAGCAAATGCCAATACAGTAGTTTCGGCAGAATGGTCGTGTTTGACTGTTGGAGTGCAATTGGTGGTCTCCCTTTGTGCCAGGCATGTGGTTTCGACATCGCAATGGTAGCCTTTGAGAATAACCCTAAGTTGAGCCTTAACCACCGTGTTGCCGCCCGAACATTCGCAGAGGAGTATTTTTGATCCCATCATATCACGAGACGAAGGGTTGCATAAACCGGAGCATTAGAACTTGCATTTGCAGTCATCATACACGCTTTGTGCTCGCTTGCCGTCCAATCGAATCATTGAATGGCTGAATCACAGCTTGGTTGAATGACGACCCGCCCGTGTTGCCTCTTGCAGGTTGGAGAAGAGAGAGATGATTTCGGTGGTTACCCTCACGGCCATCTTTTTGGTGTCAGGTAACTTTGGTTCACTGCGCCTACGCTTCTCAAAAACTACCGCGTCAAGCCATGAGTAGTAACAGCCTACTGTCCTAATTGAGAACTGTTTTTCGGATGAGAATCATCATTCGAATTTATTTCTTCGTTTTCGAGAGAGGTAGTTTCGCTCGCTGTCGAAGTCTATTCAATAAGATCTATTAATAGCGGTAAAGTAGAGACGGAAAAGAAGAGAGTAAATGGACTCTAAGGAATTGACGATGGACATCGATTGCACTAAACAATATTAAACGACTTGATACATAGGCTCGTAAAACAGCGGATGAAAGAAAACACCTTGGTAGGTACTAAAGAGGCAGGTACCTCCCCAAAAATACCAATTTTCTTGGATCATCGAACCCACGAGTAGTAACAGCCTACTGTCCTAATTGAGAACTGTTTTTCGGATGAGAATTATCATTCGATTTTTTTTATTTCTTCGTTTTCGAGAGAGGTAGTTTCGCTCGCTGTCGAAGTCTATTCAATAAGATTTATTAATAGCGGTAAAGTAGAGACGGAAAAGAAGAGAGTAAATGGGCTCTAAAGAATTGACGATGGACATCGATTGCACAAAACAATATGAAACGACTTGATATATAGGCTCGTAAAACAGTGGATGAAAGAAAACACCTTGGTAGGTATTGAAGAGGCAGGTACCTCCCCAAAAATACCAATTTTCCTGGATCATCGATATTTCCAGAATTACTTGGCTCAGTTTGTGTGATCGTCAGCGGTCACAATGATTACCTGGAATATCTTGCAGTGTAGTCATTGACTTGTGAAAGAAAGACATCGCTTCAAAACACACACAAAAAACGTTATCAATTCTCATCGGAAAGACAATTATTTGTTTAGAAAAGCGGGCTCTTTATTGTTTGCATCACCTGGTACCAGGAGATGCACTTATTTTGAGCTCGGTTTTTTTACCGCTGCTGGATATAGTTACAGCGGTATGATAAGTAGCGCAGAGTAGCTGTGTACCGAGTTTTTGTGTATGCATACTTGGTGATTTTGCATCGAACGTGTGTGATATTAATATTATTACGATGCGGTCGTGCTGTAGCTCTTTGGGGTGCAGATGCAGATGTTGCTCTCCAACCCACCCCTTCAAGGGGTGCAGATGCAAATGTTGCTCTCCAACCCACCCCCTCAAACTACGCGCTTTATCACCCTTGTCGTTGCTGTGTGCTTGCGCCGCCCTTGGCAGGGTTCGTGCAGTTGGCCTCCTCCGTTGCTTCTGCTTCGCGCGTCCGAAATGGAGAGCGCTATGGAAACTACGACTCCATGCTGGCAGTTCCAGCCCTGCTCACGGACATGGTGTTCCTCATGTGGATATGTGAGATAAACCTCAAGACGTTCCTTTTGCAGTATTGAGTACATAGTCTAGACCACACTACCTATGATTGTGCTGCGCATCATGTTATCGTACCAGTAGACTACAAGTTATGATAGCAGTGTCTAGAGTCTAGAGCTGCAGGGATGTCCTACACCGGATGCCATGCCAGGCGTGATGCGTGGACGACCGTATGTAGGTATATGTGGGTGCGAAGGAACAATGGGACCCAAAGCCGTCTCTAAACCGTGATGCAGCCTGACCTCATCTGACCTCATCATCTCCCTCCCCCGTCGCGCTACTGTTTTTTGCAGATGGGACGCTCGCGAACATGATAAAGGTTAGTGCTGAGTTATCACATCATTATGTTGAAGGTAAAGCTGACGTATAGTCATTCGTTCGGAGGGCTATGCACGACGCGCCCGAACAGACTGCCGGTATAGGTATATCATACAGTAGCTCTCATTTTTCGCGGCTCGGGGTGGTGGTTCTTCTATTTGGGGTAATCCTCCCCACCTCAACGGCGCTTAGAGAAATGTGGGGTATGCGCCGATCGGCCCTTTCGATTGCTAAAACAATGAAACACTTTACAGACTGGCGAACACATTAGAAGGCAAGGTACGGGGGCCTTTCTATTCATAGTGGTAAAGGGAATCCTCGCTTATGCCTTTTTTTTGGCCGCTCGTTGCCCATAACTGATATCGTGCTCGTCTCCGATGGCTCCTGCCTCTCGTTCCTCCCTCCCCCCCCCTCCATGGTCTACAGGAGTTGAGGGAACTTAACGAAACTTACAAGCTTAAAATGTTCAAGTCATTGGCGTGGACACTCGGGACGTTTGTGACCCTGTTCACCTTTCTTACGGTGGCTATGCTAGCGGCGGAGGGGAGCCAAGAGCAAAGCTGGCAGTGGAAGTGGGAATGGGTTCAGGTCGTTTCGTGGGAGGTGCGGGATAAAACTGTCGACTTTCGCTTCGCGCCCAACTTACCGATGTAGCGACAGTAGTATAGTCACTACGATTAGCAGGATAACTGCATGCTTGCAGTAGTTTCTCGCATGCCGAAACTTGGGCAGTGTACGACAGGCAAAACGCTCAAGTAGTAAGAAAGTATAGCTGTCAGAACTCGCGCAACTATATATTTATAAGTGTCGCCACCTTGTGTGCGTTGGTGGATGGTGAACGGCGGTACAGTATTGTATGTAGGTACAGTAGTAGTCTTCGTTTCTATCTCGTCGGCGCTGCAAATGGGTCGTCACAAGACAAAAGACATCGCACCAGGTTCCAATAAGGTACCACTGTGTTGCTGTAGTACAGCACACAAGACAAAAGACATCTGGATCAGGGATCAGGCCCAAAGACGGTACGATGTAATGCCACACGGTACAGCGTTTCTGCTGCAGCATGTTATTATGCATTCATACGGCAGTACTGGTACCAGCGGTATGATATCGTGTTGGAGTCTGGAGTCGAACTGCAGTACGGAACACATAATACGTCAGAGTAAAAGTTAGTCCAGGCTCGATTTCTTATTTGATTATGGGTAGATTCTACGTATTATACCCATTAATTGGTATCTGGGAGGTTGCGCTTGAAAAGTTGCGTCCGGGAGGTTACGCCGCGGAATACAGCAATGGTTTATTCAAGTAAATAAAGGCTTCTGCCATCTCGATGAGGGATCATATTTTTAGGCGGAGACAACTTGTAACTCGCTACGTGGCGCGAGTAACAAGTATGATAAAGGCACCGGTCAGATCGAGCTACATGCTACTGTAGGCGCAAGTGCTTCAATTATAGATCATGCCATACTTTCAAAAGTTTACGTATAAACTTGCTGCTCCACCCGAAGGATAAGTGAAGACTCTTACACCTGATGCTCCTCCCTGTCACGCCGACGTTCTACTCCCGTTTCGCTTTGTTTTCTTGCCATTTTTACGGATGCGCTTTAGATCCTCAATTTCTGCATGCTGGTAGCGGTGAGCATAATTTGGCGCCCGTCTGAACGCAGCGCTATGTTGGCATACTCCAAACAGGTGCGCGAGTGTATTAATACGCCATTCCTCTTCATACCTGGTGGCATTATTTTTTAAGAGCAAGTTTTAATAGATGCGCGATGATTTGCAATAGCAAACACAACAGGGGTACAGCAGTATCTCGCTGTTTTTGCTCCGGACATCTTATTGGCGATGGTGAGGTGGGGCAAGCGATGGATAGTGGTTACTACTTGATTTTCGTTCTATCGCAGAACGGGTGTGCGCGGGATGCGGTCACTACGGTCACTACTGCTGATATTTCATACCAGTTTCTGGTAGCTGACCAGGTGGTCCACAGCGATGGCGGGGCCAGACTCGATGACGAAATTCGTGTGTTTTGAATATGACTAACAGACTGCAATGAAACATAGTAGCATGTCTACCAGTAGTCTATACGAAATGCACCTATATCTAGGGTAGTCTATAACGTTGCGTTTGCCAGTCTCCCCGTTGCGTTGTCGCTTCCACACCGGCACGAACGCCAGGCTCACACTTGTGTCAGACCTGCCACTCAAATGTGTACTGCTGCAAATTATTCTGCATGTACTTGATTTACACAGCAGTAAACACTGCGCCTGTTTCAACTTTAGCACTGTAAAATAGTGATTATTATAGAAGTGTTAATGTGGGGTTCCACGCCCCGGGCCTGTCTGAGTTGGCTCATTGACACGTTGGCGTAGCTGTTGGTGTATTCATTGGTGTCGGGTTTTTTTTAGTCACTACTGTGTTGGTGCTTTGCCTATTGGTGTCGTTTTTTGTTCACTCACTATTGTGTTGGTGCTTTGCTTACACACAGGTCACGACATTCCCAAACGTGTTTGCTTGTTTGCTTGTGCGCAGCTCGCGATGACTGAGGGCGATGCGGAAGATGCGGATGGCATAGAACTGGAGGCTGTAGAAATGCAAGGGCCGGGGACAGGCTATTTCACCATAGGAGAGAATGATGATGACGATGACAATGACCACGACGAGGACACTCCAACCAGACGCAAGGTGCAGCACGCGGAAGGCAAGGCTGACGACAGACACGGCCCCTCCACTCGTGGAACGGCGTACGCTATGGATAACTTCCAGCCACAACAGCACTCCGATCTCACTTGAGTAGCGTAGCCGATATTCGAGTAGTTGTTGGGCTTATGGTCATCGTAGTTGTTGGCTTTATGGCCGTCGTAGTTGTTGGCTTTATGGCCATCGTTTGCCGTGCTTGCACAGTTTGTCATCTCATCTTGCGGCGTGCTTTTTTTATACATGCACGTGGGCCGGCACACTTGGGGGCGTTCCGATACACAACAGCAAGTGGATGTCTTGATAAATTGTATTGTTTGTGTTTTTTGCGCGAATGGCGAGAAACGAAAATCGTGTTTGCCTTTGCCTGGCCTTATTTATTAGTCGGGAGGCGCTGCAGACGCGCTGACATCCCCAACGCGGAACGACGCCCTTTTGGCGTTCAAGTCCAACTCCATTTTATACCGTCTTTTGCCCGACACGGTTGCCACCAGGGTAAAAAGCTTCTTCCGCTTCATCGTTGCCGCAATGTAAGCAATCCTTTCCACGTCGTATCCACTGCGCGTGACCGTATTGTACTTGACGGCCAAGTACTTGTAGTTGACGCTCCCCTTGGCCACGGCCTCCTCCTGGAAAACCTGTTGGTGTTCCAAGTGTTCATTTAAAACATAATTCAGTGAAAAACGAGCAGGTTTGCCGTGGGTGTTCAACACGTTCAATCGTTCCAACTAGGTGTACCTGATGAAACTCCAAGTAGTGTACTGCACGTCCGCCCTTATTTATACATTTACATATACCAACTCCGGCAAGGAGCTGCCGCCTGGCCTTAAGTCCATGCAATACATTTATGTTACTCGTACAATTTGGCGATGGAGGCCTGATCCGGTTTCCTAGTAAAGGCTATCTTCTCCGAGCCGATTCATTGTAGTCACGCTGCGACCCTGTACGGTGGCTGGAATTCGACTGGGACAAAGGGTTGTTGCCTGTTGCCTCTGCAGTATCTGTAGTACGTGACAAGTTGGCTCGGAAACTAATCAAGTCAGCGTAACGTACCTTTACGATTCCTTGAGACGGTGTTGATTCGGTGGCGATTGCGACCGCGTCCACATCCCAGATTGACGAACACTTCCCTTTTGCCCCACTTACGTTCAATAGCAACCCGTCTCCGGTTTGGTAGTTTGCTGCGCCCATGAGCCCATCCTTTTTCTGTAACTGAAGACAAAACTTGTAAACACAATCGAGGGCGTCAGCTTCTCGACAATACCGCACACACCTGTAAATAGCTAGTGTCACTATGACCGTTTCTATGTAGACGCTGCAGCAGGGGTAGTGACGGTTGGGAACGGCGTTCGGGCGCCGCCGAAGGGCAGCTGCAATCCGTAGTGGACGGCAGCTGAAGCAACAGTGATGCAGCACGAATGCAGTAGAAACAGCAATGCAGCAAGGGTAATGCAGCAGGAGCAAGGTGGCTCCCATGCGAGATTATTCCCCATGCTTTTGTGCGAAGCATATGCTAGATGCCTTCTCGTACCCAACACAACTTTGAAGTAGGCATAATATAATCATACATTTTCAATACGGAGGGATTGAAGGCACGCGTTCACATTAAATCACACGTCAGTTTCGAGAGATGTCACGTACCGAGAGGGGAAAAATCTGGGTGCATCGCTGCTAAACGTTTTGATGGTATCAAATAACTGAGACCAGCGTCCTTATCACGTGCTATCAACAGCTAGCTGTGTCCGTCCGATTATGTATTCCGACTGACCTCTACCCAATACTTGGGATAGGAAAAAGCCCAAAGCGTCCTTTGCCCGGCTTCGTCCGGAAGCTGTACATAAACAGAGGTGAAGTCGCCCTCCTCGGTCACCATGGGTATACCATACGCGGAGAGTACGCTGTTCACCTGAAGGGGGATCGACCACATGTCGGGTGTGTCGTGTGTGTTTCGTGCGCGCAAAGCGAGAGCGAGGAATAGAGGGCGCTTCGTCAAACCAAGACTACACAATGCAATAGTTGGTGCACAACTATTGGACTGGAGACGCAGTATGTACACGAGTCCCGCAGCCAACTTGGAAGTTAATATGAAGCAACGAGGCGGAGCGAAGAGGAACCTTATGAACATCACCAGTATTATCCGGATTCGCACCATCAAAAGGCGAACGTACCATTAATATGATAAAATTGCATGTTGTGCTGGGACATTTCTACTCGTATGCCGTACGCTGCGATGCCATAATGTATCATGAGAGCGCAGCTACTAGGGGTGCACCTGTGTACATATCATAATCGCGTGCATTCCCTATCAGTAGCTATCAACCTATGATCGGGTATTTGAAAACAAAACTATCGGATTGTCCGTCTGACCCCGTGCCTTGAGCCAAACAATACCTATCTAAGTACACATTACGTGACTCACCCGAACACCCTGATTTTGCACTCACGCTCGTACATATTGTTTCATATTTAATACGATAAATGCTCAGTTTGTAGAACTGAGTCTCTGTTTTGGTAAATGCAAACTTCTCCATCTGTCTGTCTGACTGTCTTTCTGTCCGCATGGCTAACATTTTCGGACACTTTCCAATGACCGATATATAAGGTGTTACAGATGATATTCGTACGACGTCTTCGACCCTGACGGACCTTATATACTTGGACATACCATACCATCAGGCAAATTTGGCCCGTATAATACACCCACGACACCGTACCATGGTACCATACCGCATACGTACCATACCATATACTATATTTTTCCCGTACCATACCGTCAACACATACCATACCACATACCTGGTACGGTGTTTTCCCATACACTATCCCACCAACATATCCAATATCCCATACTGTGTTTGTTCCGTGTAGTATATCAAGCCGTATAGTACCATCATACCATAAACAAACATATGATATCACACTCAGTA
Source organism: Postelsia palmaeformis (assembly GCA_037834295.1). Classification (NCBI taxonomy): domain Eukaryota; class Phaeophyceae; order Laminariales; family Laminariaceae; genus Postelsia; species Postelsia palmaeformis. The sequence goes on from JBBMHQ010013561.1 coordinate 15,283, forward strand.
CACAAGAAGAGCATACACACGTTGAAGGTGCAAGGTGATGAAGTAATGAGTCAGGTGAGGGTGTATGGTGGTGAGGCAATATATGTGGAGGTGAAGCATATATTACAGCAGCGGCGGCACAGCAAGTGCAGTAGCAGCAGTCAGACACATTGTGAAGTACAAAATACCAAGACTAGATGACTTTTAAAGCACACTTGGCACGTCTCTCCACCGCCAGACCAAAGAAAGGCAGTCAGAGTTAGCTTGGACGCTTGGGTCCTACGCGCAGTGCAGCGCACCCGGCGGGTCTCTTCTCTCCGCCGCCAGACCAAAGAAAGGCAGTCAGAGTTGGCTCGGACGCTTGGGTCCTACGCGCAGTGCAGCGCACCCAGCGCGTCTCTTTGCGGCACCAGACCACAACAACAGCAGGCCTCATCAGCTATGTACCGCGGTGCACAACTTCATTATTGCCTCCCGTCGTGACATATTTCGGTTCTCTATAGTAACCCCGCTATACTGCGGCTGTGGCGTTTCGGTTCGGGTCGTGATCCCCAACAAGCAGTTGCGGTCCAGAGATGTGTTGTCAATCTTACTTTTTACTCCGCTTTCATGTTGCGATCCTCGTGACATATTTCGGTACTCTATTGTAGTATTGTTATCGCCCTCGAAGAAATACATTCCAGCGCTGTTCTCACTTTACTTGTCTTTTTTTGTGAAGTCGCAGTTAAGTTGCAGTTGGTGGGAGTGACGGGAGGGACCAGTCGGCACCGTGATCCCAAACAAGCATTTGCGCAACAACTACAGGATTTTTTCGGACGTATTTTGTGGACAACAGGCACATACATTCTGCCTACGAGCACTCTACTACTACGACTACTGTTAATACTACTGCTACCCTTTAAGGCTTGTGGCTGAGATCTGAGTCGTGGCCCCCAATCGGTTACACAACAAGCAATACTACAGCGTTAAATTTGATTATTCTGCGGCTGCGACGTGATATCCAACAAGCAGTTCCCAACAACAGCATTTTCGACGTATTTTTTGTTTGTCGGCCACATCTCTCTCACTCTGTCCGCTTCTTATGCGTCATGTCCTTTGAAAAGGAAGACTTAAGGACATCGAATATTTGACATAATAGAGCCGAGCACGTAGCGCAATGTCTGACCCCAAAACTTCAACATCATACGATACCTCGTCGTAGTATATTTCGGACAGAAAAATCGAGGAACATGTTTTAATAACTTGAAATTATAGTCCGTGGTTTTCTTGAAAAACAGAAGTCGTGCAGAGGAGTAATTTCACACAGCGGGCAGAAAATCAGAAAGCAGTACGAAGTGGCTCCCAGAAACAAGGCATTTAGTAAGTGCTGAAAGTACGCGCGCGTCTTCGGTGTGTGCCTGAGCGTGTGTTGGAGTACGTACTAATAACTGAACAGCAGCAGCATAACAGAGCTCGCTCTTGAGCCACAGATTAATATCCAATGCTCGGATATATATGTAGTAGGCGTTCGTGCGAGAGGCAATAATGTGAAGCTGTGGACCGCAGTACGTAGCTCATGAGGCCATATGCCATGCACGGAGGAAATAATAACAGCAGTCATAAGGGGGGGGGAATATACCTGGTATCAGGTAATAATCGCATTCAGGCCAACCTCAATAAGAGAGCAGTCACGCGACGAGCGGAAATTGATCGATTCGAGAATCCGATTGCGCAAGTCAATCGACTTTGGCCCAAAATCCGACGACTTGGGTGATCAGATCAAATAAAAAATGGCTTGACCTCTAAATTAAAAATGATATCCACGACAGCAAGCAGCAGCAGCAACTCTGCAATCCTCTGTGTGGTACAGACATGTATGTTCTGTCTCTAATCGTCTGTCGATCACTTTGTTACCGTCGTGTGTTTCGTCTCCCCGATTCAGAAAACAAATACCTGCTCAATATTATGTCTTGCAAGCTGTTGTAAATACCTACTGATCCACCACCGCCTGGACTCTACATGAAGCATGCTTCGTACAAGAAGTGTGTCTTTCCGTACGTAGGGACGGGCGGGCTTCCGGCTTCCATCGTCGCTCGGAACCGGAGCCATGAGCCGTGGGCTTTCTTAGAGGTGGGGGGAGACATTCTGCGATTTACAGATATCGGCAAGACGTACTTCCCCGTATATATCACCGCCGTATCGACCAGGCAAACCACAACCTATTGATGATTGTTGGGGGGTGGGGCGTCCTGCTCCCGCCGTGCTATCGTACTACTGTACTGTAGCATGCCACTCTGTCCCGTAATATGGTTACTGTATTTAACAGTAAATACAATGAGGCGCGCGAGCCTTTTGTTCTTGGTTTTCCAAGGGAAAAAAACAGACGTTCAGTTTGAGAGCCAAACCCCGCCTGCTGGGGTGCCGTCTGTGCCGGTGCCAACTGGTCTCTTTCCACACTCGCACCAACTCCAACTGCGACTTCACAAAACAAAGACAAGCAAACTGAGGACAGAGCTCGAATGCATTTTTCATCGAGGGCAATAACAATAAATATAAGTACGATATTGTTGGTGGTGCGCTGTGAGCGCTCTTCACATTTTTTTAGACGTAGTTTTTGCGTGTTTTGCTCTAAATCGCGCTGAGCTTCACCTCTCGGTACGAAACTCCCTCA
>JBBMHQ010013672.1:0-17907 GCA_037834295.1 Postelsia palmaeformis
TGAAGAGGGAGAGAGATGAGAAGGGCGAAGATAATAAATGGGATGAGAAAAAAAAAAAAAAAAAAAGTGCGGAAACATGTTGCCGGCGTCCCCGGTGGCTTGATGGGTGGTCTGCGCGCCTGTCAAGATCAATTTGGGGGTTCAAGTCCCACCGAGTGCATGCTCAGGGGCTTTTTCTTCCATAATAGAAATTGATTAGCGGAAAGCGCGAGAGCGTGGGTTAGCTAGAATTCGATGGGAACCGACGAGCAGGGGAAATGCTGTGCCCTATGCGCGATAAAAATAAAGAGGCGTAGCGGGGGGGAAGAGGGTAGGCGACCGTGTCCACGACTTGTCCAGAAGGGTGCCGAGGGTAACACCTCATACGAACTAGGCTGGAAGGTAAAAGTGATGATTAAAAAAAAAAGAAGAAAAAAAAAACAAAAAGTGCAACACAGCTGGGTTTTTTTTCCCTCCCAAACCTAAGGAGGAGAGAAAAACCATTTTTTCAGGAGATTCTTCAGGAAACCACTGCTGATACTGCTGTGGCAGATGATGGAGACGACACCTCTCCGGGTCATGCTCGCACTCCTACTACTTTCCTCGTCGAATGGGCTTTTGAACGTCTCTTCGGGCTCATCGTCGGCTGAGCGCGACAAGGTGATCACCGACCCCCGCGTCTCCGACACCACCCTCGTGTTTAGTAGCGGTACGAACGAGCGGGTTCTTCAATGGAATGTATTCAAGTTTCATTTCTGGGGCATAGAGTGCCAGGCAGAGAATATACGTTGCATTGTTTTTTTGAAGGGATGCGTATTTCCCGGTAGCGGTAATTTCCCGACGTTGTTGGGGCTCGCAGTAATATATACTTCCAGAGAAAACTACCGGTTAGTACAGTGCCGGCCCTCTATTAAGAGGAAACTGAAGTATCGGCCTGAGGCTGAGGGCCTTGTTCTGTGACCACCACGACAGCAGCTGTTCCTTAGCTATCATATAGGGTATAGCGTAGAGCCGGCCGCCGAGCCTATTTTCTTCCGCCGAATTTCTTTTTATTTCAAAATTTTGTGGCTGGCTTTCACACTGACGCGTTTCTTACTACCGGGCCGGTACTGTATCTTCCCTCTCCCCGGGCGAAAAACGCCTCTATGAAAAACCCTTTAAATTTTCCAACACCGCTAAGCTGTGGAGCAGAGGTGTGCAGCAGAACTGCGGGGCAGAACAAGGCAGGGCGCTGCGCAAGAGCCCACCACAGGCAACCGATAGCTACGCCACACGCGGGACACAACAGCTGTGTGCCGATGTGACGGAGTAGCATACTATGGCGTTCAGGCGTAACGCCTTGGTCGATTTATCCTCTCGCGGGCCCCAGAGCAACACGACGAGCATGCGCGCATCAGCACTGTCGAATCGAGGAAGCTCGTCGTCTATTTGTTCGGGCCAACTTGAAGCTCGTAGCGGAGGGCTTTGACCCTATGCCGTTCATGGCCTCGGCCCCTTACTCAGTGAAGTCATACCTGGTATAGTTTTTCTTGGCGACGAAGAGGAGACTGAGAGGTTGGACTCGGACGGCGGTGCTCATTTCGATTTCTGATTTGTTGAGGTTGCGACTTTTTGGGAATGAATGTATCGCTGCCCATCGTGTTGCGGACACGTGTGATGTTGTACTGAGATGAGTTAGAGTTTATGACGAACGGGATGATCGAAGGAATGCCCTAATCATCGTCATGTTCACCTGGTATGAGCTAACGTTTTCAAGTGGAAACGGTGAACTCGGCGCAGTTTCAGCTACTGTCAGACGCTGGGATTTCGTTGAGGCGTCCAGCGTCCATGTTTACAGCTTAATGTCGCGGGTAAGGTCGCGACGAGGACTCGCGTACAAAGCAGTGCACTGAGATAACTCCTCACTTCCTGCTTGGCGTTTTGTGTTCCTGGTTCACCTAGTAGCTACGTAGCGACCTAAGTATATCTGTACATGAGAGATCGGTGTCAGCACTCAGTACTTGTATCCCTATTACTCCAGTAAAAAAGCTGCAGGACGAAATCAACGAGGACATGAACAGCTAAAAAAAAACAACTGAGACCGATAAACACACATATATTCACTTATCACGTACTTTTATTGTGCGCAGCTTGTACTACTCCGTGTACCTGGTGCTGGTGGGTTACATCATAGAGTGAGAATGATGAAAAATTACTGTCCATAGGTCTGAACTAATCTTCAACTTTACTGGTGCTTCATGTATTGCATGGAACACCGGGAGATGATCAACTTCGTCCCTCCTGCCCCTGCCCCGAATTGACGTCTTTTTTATCCTCGAATGAGATATAAACTGGGAAATTGTTCGGGAAGGCTAAAAAAGGCTGCCTCCCGGAAAATGTTGGGTCCCGGGTGAGGAACTTCGCATCTTCTCCGTTTTTTGTTTTGTTTTATTAACACTTGATAATATGTCCACACTATTGTTTATACCACCTTTAAACAACGGACACACGGGAAGCCAGTCAACTGGGTGATGGGGTTTTGCATGGCTGATCATCTTGTAGCATGCACAAGAGTAGACTGTTTGGACTTGATTGCCCTGGAGGAAAGAAAGACCGGAGCGGGCACGGAAGCGCTGGGATCCGAATATCAGACACGGCACTCCTCGAATCGTGAAAAAAAAAAAATATATTCTGGGCGTTGGGGTTTCTTTACAGCAGTACGAATCTATAGTTATACACCGTTCCGATTTTACAAGGAAAAAGAAAAGAGTTTTTTTTAGTATATACCCTGCCCTCTGTCTCGCGCTCCAAGGACGGTATTACGGGGGGCCATAGTATGTGAAGGACATGTAGTGTTTACAAAAACACAAATATTAACCTCATTTTATTCACGATATTTGGTCCATTGTTTTACGGCCCCTGAAATGGAAAGAGTGACCGGCGATTGGTTCCCTGTATTTCGCGGACGCGACCCCAGGGTTTTGAAAAGTGCAATAACTTGCAATCAACAGCAGTTGGCTGAATGCGGCGGGACTGGACTGTGGTGTGTGTGTTTTCACAAGATTTCTGAACGTCGACATCCCGCGAAGCTAGTGTCCGTGCCGATTCTGCAACTTCCAAGAGATACAACTCTGTGATCACGTGATCACGAAGCGAAAACGTTTGTCAACGAGACGAAGCGGTTGTGCTACTATCTGTTTCTGTGACGGGACTAGATTCTGAACACCATAAGTTAAGCGTACCAAAAGTTTAGATACAACCTACTGAACGGGAGAATGTCAGTATTCCGATACTCAATCAAGTATTTATTCGATACACTGCTGTTGTAGCGATACGATCCTCGTCACACTGTCAATGGCCGGACGCCTCTGAGGGGAGGGGTGATGCGGCGACAAACAAACTTTCACCCTGGTAGATATGTAAAGTATCAGCTCATGTGTATATTACTGTACAATTACCAGGTGTATGTAAAGTACTTGGTACTTGTAGGTCGGCAACAGTGCTTCTATAAGTACCGGTACATAAGAAAATGTTCACTTATAATGGAGGAAGGATGAGATAAACTGGAAAATCGGAAACTCGGCAGTAGTTTTACTTTGGAGTACTACAATCGTGGGTGACGCGCCCCTCTTCTCAAGCAAAAAACCCCAGCCTGTGCGAAGTTTGTTGTTCCTTTTTATCTGTCTCGCCTTTTCTGTACGCAAATTGATTCTGGTGAACACATCCTGGTACTGTTTTCGTCAGCGTATTATGAGTACGATGTATGTTTTGAAATATTTTTGGTGGGACACACAGCTGAGCCTTTCAGCTATACCAGGTAGTTACAGAGTAGAGTAGTTCTAGGTGTATACTTACATGCGTTGAAGTAAGAGTAGTGCAGTACTGGGCCTGTATTTCAAGAGCAAAGCAGGCTGATGTTATGAGAGAAACTTAATGTTTCGGATAATTTTCTATATGTTTACCGCACCGTTTTTCGAAGAAGAAATCCAGCCAAGGCCAGCTTTCCCGTTCATTTTTTATTGCGCGTGGCGATACTTTTGTGTCTGATGAAAGATAGCAATATTCGGGAAGTGGAGAGGGAAAATGCCCCCAGAGAAGCCCAACGTTGTGCGTAGACTCTCCTACTAGAAGTACGATCAAGCAGTATTGGGGAGGTGCACCGCACATTTCCTGCGCGTTGCGGATACATGACACATAGTCGAAACGTCGTTTGACTCTGTTTTTGGAATCAATCGATGGAAGCTACCTTGCCTCTCGCGGGGCTTGGCGTCAGGGTGCTAGGTGCGGGAAGGTTGCGCAAATTGCAAGGAAACTGAGAAAGAAGGGGTAGAGGTGATAGTCAAACCGATTGTCACAGGGGGCTTGAGGTGTCGGCTCTAATTGAGGCAAGTTTTCAGGGCTGGTGGGTCACATATATTGCTGAGGTCATCACGCAGGTACTGGATCCCCCTTGATACGTCGATGCTGTGATTGGGCAAGTAACTACTGTACAGCAGTGTCAGATGGCAAACTTAATATGAATCGATGAGCAACAACAGGACATCTGGTGACATGCACATCACGGCAGTGCTGACGGTCTACCCCAGTGCCGTAGCCGGAGCCCTAGGAGCGTGTTTTCTGCGTTTTTCTAGTCGTGCCCTACGCGCTATTGATCCGGTATCGAATATAATGGCACCCAGTAAGCAAAAACAAGCGCACTCAGAAGATCTGTGCATTCGATTATTCGACCTGTTGTGAAGTAAAAGGACAAAAGAAGCATATATAAATACTATCAATAATGTTGTTGATCGACCCGATCTCTCGCGTAATTCTTTATTTCTACAGACGTTGCATGTGTCTGTAGCCTGATATGTTCATCCTTCCATTGCATCCAGGTGCATAACGGTTGGACAGTGATTTGACATCGGAGCAATTATACTCGTGAAAATTAAAAAAAAAAAAGACTGCTCCTGCTGGACACGACGTAAGCACTGCCGTCGCCATCTCCGGCAGGCTCGGGGTTAGCGAGCAAGAAGAGGCGCCAACCCTCACCGCGAGACATTTCGAGAAGAACGAAATACGAAAACAGCGACTATTAATGAAACAATATTCCAATCTTTCACGCCCGACCCCGATCAACTTCAGATCTATACCAAATGGTCGCGTTATGAAAATATTGGGCATGTGAGCACGCATATTGATGCTAGTGAATATCTTGAAAACATTGCACTCATCACCGTGTACATCGCAGAAAGGCAATCGTGGTGGAGACGTTGTTCAGGCCCGAAACCCGAATCATACGGGTCGCGTGTCGATCACGCGAAACAAAACTAACTATAACATGGGCGGGTTGTAGCATCTGTGCCTGGTGTGCCGCGTCAAGCCACGCAGATGTGTGATACCAGTACTGCTTCTGTTGTATCGGTGGAACTAGTGTACTTCAACGTATGCATATAACAGCCTATAAACGGGCTCAGATTTTGAGTCTACGCTGCCTTGAATAATCCGGAGCCCAGAATACCCTCGAAGTCGCCGTATCAAACTGAGATGTCCACTTTTTGTAGCTGTTTTTTTTTTTGGTTGTGAGGAAAATGCATCGTTCGTTGTGGTTTTCACTTCGTTTTTTTTTTCGATTTCTTTGTTGAAAAGAGCCCGTTTCCAACCTATGAAACATAGTTCCTGCTTGCCAGAAACTCAACTGAAATTCAGAACTCATAATTTTAGATAACAGTTAACAGCATTCCTGGACCACTTGAGACAAAAAGCAGGTAGTTTGAACCTCAACAAAAACCTCCATAAGTACATACCCCATCTTATAACGAGAACAGCAGTCATCGTATTTGTTCCTGCTTTCTGAACCGAGGCAGTGGGAATACGGGCGACCAAAGTATCTAGGCCCAAACATTGGGAGTGAAAAAACAAAACATCCACCTGACCTGATTTCGTATGGTCCACCTGTCATCTATCTCATCATTGTTTTTTGCAGTGGTGACGAGTTGTCTGCCTTCCGTGAGGAACGCCCTGTGCAATTTTCAGAGAGAGACGTAGCATGATACCTGTGCTGCACCTTTTGTCGGAGATGTCAAGAAGACATGGTGATCGTTAATCACTGTAAGGTGTTTTTTTGTTCGACTCCATTTTTTTTGCCACATTTCCAATGGTCGTAGCTGCATCCCGGACAGCAGGCGTGCTCTTCTCTTTGTTTACAACTACCTTGCGTTGCGTTGGGTGCAGGCAATAATATATGAAGCAATCACCGTAGCCAGTAGCCACTACTGCATAGTTGATTAGTTGTGAGATCGGGCGGAACTCTGTGCTGCTGTTGGAAGTGAATATCCGCAGCCGTGTGGAATCAGTTTGAACATTGATTCAATTTCGTGTGTGCGTTGCGTTGGGTGCAGGCAATACTATCTGGAGCAATCACCGTAGTCAGTAGCCACTACTGCATAGTTGATTAGTTGTGAGATCGGGCGGAACTCTGTGCTGCAGTTGGAAGTGGATATCCGCAGCCGTGTAGAACCAGTTTGAACATTGATTCCATTTCGTGTGTGCGTTGCGTTGGGTGCAGGCAATAATATATAAAGCAACCACCGTAGCCAGTAGCCACTACTGCGTAGTTGATTAGTTGTGAGACCGAGCGGAACTCGGTGCTGCAGTTGGAAGTGGATATCCGCAGCCGTGTGGAACCAGTTTGAACATTGAATCCATTTCGTGTGTGTGCCTACTTTGTGTCGTGTGATTTTAGGGTGGGAGGCATGAAGCTTTTCACTCTTGTTTTGATTGACGATGATCATGGGATAGGATTTCGTTGCTTGTGTAGTTTCAATGGCGTGTCTTTACATGTATGTGTAGAAGGTTCAAGAACGATTTGGGGTTGTTAAGATCAGCTTTTCGAAGAAACGTTGCCCACGCGAACGCTACGTGCTCTACACATAGTCAAGGAGTCCGCATTTATCTTTTTCTATGTTTTCGAGTGCCCCTAATATATTTTGGTTCTGGATTTTCGATCAAATGCTTGAGTGGAGGTTTAGTTGAGTACCCGCTTCAGGCGACAGTGCAGTAGACGTCTACGTCGTATCGTGGGCTTGCTCCCCTATGTTATTCCATAATGCTCTACAGTAGTGATTTCCGATTTTCGTGTAAAGTTTCAACCGAAGGGGCCGAATTGGCCATTTATTTTCCGTTTAGTTCTGGTGGTTTTTGGTTTTCGTTTTGCGTTTGCTTTCGCTCTGCCTTGTAGCTCAGCTTATGGTGTCAACCGAGGAGGCGGCGTCGCCTTCTCTGTTGTGTTCGATTTCCGTTGGATTGTTGAGGGCGCAATAGAAGTGATTTATGCTTAGGCGTTAGGGGACACGACGCTTTTTCATTGCTGAATGAGCGTTGGGGGACCTTAGCCATTGAATAGTGGTCGGGCAACCAAACGCGCGGTGAAAAAGGAAGGGTGTGGGTTTCTCTCAGGGATTTCTCACTGATGGCTTTTGCTATTTTGGTTTGGGTTTTTTTCCCCTGAGGCCGGTGTTTGTGTTAAAGGGCTTTGCGGCTCGTTAAACTTGGTGATGGTCACAGGATTGCGATAGCATAAATGCGTGTTCCGTTATTAGCATTATGCTAGGGGGCGTTTTACGGTTCGGTTGACCGTCGCAATTGTTATGATGACATAGATGAGTCTTCGTATTGTAGCTCCGCGTCAGACGGAAGGGTTCCATCACCCTTCCTTCTCACTTACTCCCTTGACCAACGCATCGGTCGAGGGACAATCAATCTCTTACCATCTAGCCATCTACCTTTGGAGCCTCTTCACTGAAGTACCACAGTTCGCTCTACTCTCCTGGAGACATAGGAGCGCACCTATCGACTCGGTCGGACTCCAGTCCTGCTCTGGTACTGAGGTTGGTCATTATGCCTTGATTATGTGTTCTCTTCTGTGCAAATGCCTCGTTTAGTGGTAGCCTATGACCCCGGTCTGCCACACCTCCCAACTAATAGAGAACACCCCCCGGTATGCCACACCTCCCAACTACTAGAGAGCACTTATTGGGTTGCCTCATAACAATGACCTAAGATCTCAGCCAGGTCGACTGGATTTCCGTTTCACAGTATGAACTTACTGCTATCCCCTCCAGCGACATGCGTCCGCATCCTCTTCGTTTGACTCGTCGTCGCTGTCGTCCAAAAGAAGGTACCACGTGTCCGAAGTGAAAGGGTGTGCTTGCTGGGCGGGCACTACAGTTCTTAGGGTCGCTAATTCGGCAGCTAGTACAGTCGACGGCCATAGGTACACACCTTACCAAAAACCATATGCTCAGCCAACAATTACCACCCCAACCAAGCTTTTTCACTACTGTCTGTGGTGATGACTAGCACAACCCTGGGTCGAACGCTGGGTCGGCGGAATCATGGTCCCGATGTTGTTGCTATGTTCCGGGGTGGAGTTGTTTTCGGAGGTTTCAAGTTGTAGGGCGAACCACCTCGTTTCGAACGAAACCGCCACGATATATTCATTGAGCTCTCATTCCCCAAGACCATATCGTCGCTACGATCCGACAGGAAATGTGAAGCAAAAGGTTTGGTTCAGAAACATGAACTCAAAATGATGAGATCTATGCAGATCGATATGGTTGTTATCGTACCTCGCGTGCATTGTTTTTTATTCACTTCGAATTTCCAGGTGGACACAGCACGTTCACCGAAATTACTAATTGTGCTCCCACCACCGGTCGGATAAGACGAGGTCGAAAAAGCGACATAGTTGTCAATTCGAATATGATGGTGTCCTTACCTCACGACAACTGAATTTTTGCAGCGTACGGCTGCCACGGGTTTCGCGTGAAAAGTAAGCTTGGAATCAATGGCCGAGATAATCACCAGGATGTAGCCTGTGAAAAAGGCAATCTGCACTACGAATGTAATGTCTAGTGCTCGCACTAAGTACACTGTAGTTATTGGCGTAACAAGTTTTTGCGAGGAAATACAAATGACATGGGACTCGAACTCGGCAGTGCATGCTGATCTGCACGTTGTTGTACGAAGCTGTACTAAAAATGCCAGACTCTTACATCTATTTGGGTTACCGATATAAATCATGATGTAAAATCATGTATGTGCAGCAAGTAGTGTGAACGGCGTCAGAATTTATCCTCGACAGATCCGAACGCAAACGTTGCAACCGGTGATACAGTACAAACGTATTTCATTAGAATATATATCCCTCATAAGTCCATAAGTTGGCCCTTACATAATGATTCTATATAAATGAATTTTGTGTGGGACTCGCGCAACTTCCCACGAGCTCTTAATCCTACTGTTTGTGGTAGGTGAGGAATCATACAGCTACCCCTCGACGCTCGTTAACTATTTATGTTTTTTTCAAGCATTTATGGTGTGTCAACTACAGTAATGAACGATAGATGTACTACGTGTGTGCTGCACATTGTCAGATGGCAAATGAAAAAACAAAGCATATGTCCATAGCAGTCTTGTTAACCGGAAATCGGAACTCGTTTTTCTTGGTCGTGTTTTTGCCTGATTTCCCAACCGAAAACCTTTTTTCATTCGTCCGTTCTTCAGTTGGAAACAACACACAAAACCGGAAATCCGACTCGCTTTTTCTCGGTCGTTTGTTCCCTCCTGGTCCTCTACCTAAATCAAACCTTCATACAGGTACGGAAACCCGTTTATACCAGGTACGTGATACGGTATTACGGTGATACGCCACACAGCCAGCACACAGCCCGTAGCCAGCACGCAGCCCATATCCCGCAACAGCATAGCAGTTGAGCAGCACGGCACACAGGAACACGGCAGTGGCAGCACGCAGCATCAGTCGCACAGGGCAAAAGGCACTTTGCGCCGCGAGACTGCAAGGGATGAGTGATATCGAATGTAGACGGCAGTGGTGGCTTCTCCGTTCGCTGCACTGCTGTCTCACTGCGAATGTCGCCCTATGCCAACAATATTAGTTTTTACGCGTCCTCACATTCCCCCCTTGAGCAACGTAGGATTCCTCATGACTCATAGCGTTAGCTGTATGCTGCAAGGCGTGTCTTCACAATCCTACAACATGATTTTTCTGCATCAACTCACAGGTGTATCCATCATCAATAGTAATTGTTGTTCACTGCAGAATATAAGCACGTCTGACCGGCCTTGTCTGATGTACCGGCATGATAGCTTATTTTGTCGGCCTGTACAGTGTGGCGCAGCAGACGCAGGTACTGCAGGAAGGACATTCGACTAATACGATCCTTTGCCACATTATGCCAACGCATGCACATCGAGCTCCTCGGAACACAGACTATTAAATTGGGTCTGACGAGGGATTGACCGAGAAACCGACCGAGAAATCTTCGGGTTCGGGTTCGGTTTTGTTCGGTTTCGAACCGACCGAGACCGACCGACGTTTTGGGGATAAACCGAAAAACCGACCGAGTCACTTTTTTCTTTAGGTTCATAACACTGGTTCAGAGTAAGTATGCAGGAGAGTCGTCAATGGGACGCCTTTGGCTTTCAATCGGCGGTGTAATATACGTTACGTCATGATGAGTCCGACGTCTACCGAAGGCGGAAGTAGCCATAGCACCCTCCTAATCGTGGTATAAATCTCGTTGCCTCCGCCTTTACACCTGATACTGAAAATCAATATGACCATTCCTAGTAAAAAAACCGACCGAGCTACTTTTAACTTTAGGTTCATAACACTGCTTCAGAGTAAGTATGCAGGAGAGTCGTCCATGAAACGCCTTTGGCTTTGAATCGGCGGTGTAATATACGTTACGTGATGATGAGCACGACGTCTACCCACGACGTAAGTAACCATAGCACCCTCCTACTCGTGGTATAAATCTCGTTGTCTCCGCCTATACACCTGATACTGAAAATCCAATATGACCATTCCTAGAAGGTGATATTTCATTGCCAACTCCCCCATTTTGGGCTACGAATCGGGTGGCGACCCCAACAAACAACGCGTCCCGCTAATACCTGCACAATACAAGTATAGTGTACGGTTGTCTGCGGATTGGTATTAGTTCTTTTTTCGTCATCAGCCGCAATGCCCTTCTAACGCAGTACTATTGTTACCCTTTTCGCCTGCCGGAACAACCAACGATGGCCACTGTTATGATACTCCCTTGAATGAGACTGGAAGCCCGTTGATCACCTGGGTGCAGTCACAGGAGTCGTATTTCTAGTACTTGGGAGGGTTTTCCCCAGCGAGGCACGAGGTATGATCTCAGTCTCCGCGTTTACTGTTGCGAAACAGATAAAAGTTTTATTTATCTACCTCTAAGGAAACTTCGCACTTGGAGTCTATTATGGAGTCCTCCATATATATCGCGTCGAGCCCGGGGGGCTCCTTGTGCATTCCCCATGTAACTTACTACTCGTATTTTTGTATCGTCCTAAGGTGTCTTCCGCTTTCGACAGGGATATTGGCCCCGAGAAGCTCGAGGAATTCCGCGCGCAGACTATAAGGCACCAAGATCGTCCTTCAGGCGCAGTGGGCCTCACGACTCTTGCGGGGCTACCTGGTGGTAGCGAAATACATGTATTGCAGGAAAGGTCTCTGGTATCAGGGTCTCATAGCCGGAATCTCCAGGCCTCTACTTGCGCTAACGGCGCTACGTCATTATCGGTGTCGTCCACGGTGTTCCCGCTCATGGAAGGTTGTTCTACTTTGCAATCTGGTCCGGGGTTTTACATGTACAGCAACAACGCGGCAATGTTATTTCCTCTCGCGTCGTCAAGCACAAATGTAAGCATATTGTTCCTGGAATGCTCTCGTCTTTTGTGCGGTCATCCAAACAAGACACTGTATGCTTATGAAGTGTATGTATAAACATTTGTACGGACTTTTCACCATGCGCTTTCCCTCTCTCGCCGGTTGTTGCCGTTTAGAGTCTGGGGCCATCCCTAGGCGTGTCCATCGGGTTTTCGTACTGATGTGTAGGCATGCAGATTCAAGATTCGACCGTACTCCCGAGCCTTGACGTAGAGGCCTTGGCACGCCGCCCACCACGACACATGTCATATACCCCTGTGTTTCTTCGTATCTTCCACCAGTGAGTTAATTTTCGAAGCCGGATGTGTAGCCAAGCTGGGCCGGGGCTCAGGCTAAGTTGACGAGTGTAGGGTGGTGCTACGGTAGGGAAGTTATTTTTGGGGATTTCTCTTCAATTGTTGGGAGCCACACGGCCCACTAACGACGTGGAATATTTCTATGCAATGTTACGCTCGTACGTATCCACTCTGGTTTGCCGATCTGCACCGCCATGTGGTCGTTTGATACGCGCAACCAACTAAGTACAATCTGGTCCAGGTTTGAGTCAGGTTCAGAATTACTCGATCGGTTGATGAAATGTTCTCGTGGTGAAGATAGTGGCCGTATACCCACCTCTATCGTACCAGCAGCATATTAGCGTGACAACTTAGTTGAGTTCGTTTACCGTTTGGTCAAGTTATACGCCATTCGCGGAACTCCTTTTGTCGCAGTTGACGTGTAGAAATACCGGTCGAACGTCTCTGGTCGCCTGCTACCGCGCGCCAGCCCACCGAGTCTACTACTGATCAACTCACGAAGCCTTGGTTAACCCGTCTGCTCCTTCATCCAAGCAAATACCTTTCCCTCATGTGCACCAACCTTTTGCTTTGGCTAGGTATCACAGTGGTACGCAAACTACAGGCCCCCCCGCGAGAACAGCTTTTTGTGGGCGTGTATTTCGGTTGAAAGTTCAGACGACGTGGATCCTTCCGAGGCTACTTGGCTGTGTGAGCTGTTACGCCTAACGCACGGGGGTGTGCTTCAGCAACCGGGGGCGTCGAGTTGACGTCTTTAACGTAGACGAATGATAGGTCTAAGAAAAACCGAGTGCCCGCCGATAATAGCCTATTGCATGTTAGATATCGGTTCAAAAAGTTTCGGATTTCCGGAACCGGTCGCATCATCTCCCGGCTGCTACTTCAAGTACGAGGTTGTACCGCGGATGAGCAGCGTTAATCGTGAACGGAACCAGCGCGTAAAAACAGTTTGAAAAATATCCCAATAATGTATCGGAAGTACCTCAGAAGATGCAGTCCGTAGACAGCACAAACTTCCCGTTGCGAAACTTCCAAATCAAAGCCCTCCAGACGGTAGCAAGAGTTATAGATGTATTGTCCAGTTCAATATCCGCACGCACTGTACGTAGTCTTCGAGCCGATACCAATCCATGTTCGACCAGATTCCCAATCGGGTGAGCACCGCTTCGTGACAACATGTCAAGACAGTCCCGCCTGTCATGAGACTTTTCCAGGTGTCACTGCGTTAACCGTGCTTCGAATCACAGGTGATACCGAACATAAGCTCTTCTTCACCCTGGCATCTGGTGAGCTCTCTGTATCTTGCGGCTGCTCGATTGCAGAGGCTCCCGCGTGTGGAGAGAGAGATTCGTTTTCAATTGGGTCAGACAGTCTGCCTGACGCTGAAGGATGCTACCTATACACTGCATCGGGCGTCTACGACAACCCTGCCTACACAATCTCTGGGATCGCGGACTCAGGACAGATGCAAATGGTGGCCTTAGATACTACTGAAGAGGATACCTCAGCATCTAAAGTGGTACGTAAAATGTTTTCCTCAACAATGAGACACAATGTGTGGAATACAGGCATGAACCAGCATGATAGTCAGTCACTATCAACGCCATTTTGGACCAACCCTGCTGAATATTAATCAGAGGTACAGGCGACGGGTCTGCACTTGTTGTGCTGCACGTGACAGGTTTGCTGCACGTGTGTGCAAACTCCCTGTCGCGGTAAAGAGTTGATGTGTCTAGACATGCACAACTGGAACTCAATCCTCTTGTTTTGTGTCTGCAAACTGAGTTAATAGCATCCAATATTACTACCGCAGATAACCTGGGGCTTGGTAAACCTCGCTCCAGCCGATTCAAGCGAAGACGCCATCCTCTACTGTTTTTCGAAGGTCGAGGCTGCGTTGTACCACCCATCTGAGGTGCCAGAATGGATATGTGAGTCTGGGGCGAGCTCTCTGGGTATTGCATTTCCCGAGTTCACTGCCTCGCGCACGATCCCTTGATATACCAAGCACTGCGCGGCGATGTCGCAAACAGTATGCGTCAACATTTTGTGCAGTCCGGACTTGCCTCCACCAACCATGAACACGTGTTCTCTTTCTTGACATCGTCAGCCAAACAGTATTACAACTAGCCAATAAACGTCCTTCTTGAAATACCCCCGCTGCACTCGGCACGGGCTGTGTGAACACGGTACGGCTGAGATATACGCATTGCCCAACTTAGCGTCGTCGCTAGCGCTTGTGTTAGACGGGAGGGGTGGCTGCTATTAAGGAACATATAGAATGGTACAACCCTATTTCCGTTTTCCACGAGTTGTTTGAAATATATCATATGTGTTTTGTTGCGAATATGGCCTTGGAATTGTTTGGCGCACCCTCTCCGCCAGCCGTCCCCGGCATAGGCTCACCAGGTGTTCAAACCTAAGTTCATATCAACATTTGAAAGGGTGTATTTTTGAGGTTTGATTAAAAAACCTCGGATGTGTCCCGATCGCAATAAAGGAAACTGATCATACTCAAGGGGACGTTCGGGGAGTTCCCGTTTAGGCACTTTATCACACTGGCTATTGGCGATATCTTCATGAAGTTTTTAAGCCCAGTAGACCCTCGCACAGTCCTGGGCCCCGAAAGTCGGATGGAATCAATTCCTATTGAAAACCGCCCTGTGTACAGACGTCGGGTACGCATGATACAATGATTTGTGCGAGGTTTGAAACAACACCCTACAGAATGGTGTGTCAAATCAGGAATATTGAAATGTTCGACTTCTATCTTCATACTTGAGCCTGCATCGTGGAGGTCTCCGTGTCACTCATATGTTGTGTATCCCGCCATCCAGCGGATGTTGGGCACGCGTCTAGCATCGCTGGGAACCTGAATGCGTGCTCGACACGAAAAGCGCGCAAAGATACCGATAGTCTATGTGTGCGTATGACTCGTTTCAATACCATATTTCGGCGATAGTCATGGGCATCATGTGTGGACTTACCCCCTTGAACGTGTGCGATCGAAACTTCATGATAGCCTCGAGTATAGACGTTTGTAATCGATCAACGACAGACGATGATATTTGTACACGATTCCCTATTTGGCGGGTCACCGGGCGTCGAGGCCAGATTGGTCGTGGTGTGTTTTCTGCAGCTTCGCTCGCTAATCAGACACGAGCATACCATCAAGTGGATCGAATCTGACGCCCTGTGTTCCACTTGTGACGTTTGCGGTTAGGCGATGAGGGAATATCTATTGTCGTGGAGTGCGGATGCTCCACCTTAGCTTTACCTGGGGTTCCTTCTCCGGTCCCATCGCTCACAGCCCAGCCAGCGGTATGTTCAACTTATGTTTCATATGTGCTGCGAACTGTTGGTTTATGTTTCTGTTCGTGTCTGGCATGCCCGGTACGTTTTTTCTTGGTTTTGTTTTACGATGTACATACATGGATAGTAGATTAGCTTGTTGTTGCAGCTGATAAAAAATGGTAGACCACCGCAGTTGCTGCGGTTCCGTTGCCTCCTTGTACCGCATCTGTTTCGTTTCCGTTATCGGCTTTATGCACCCAGGCATCTTTTTTTTTGGCTGTTGCTCGTTTGCCAAGGACGAATTTGCGGGACACGAGTAAGTGCCCGAAGATCGTCACCATCACCGTATCGCGGTGAACGCCAATACAGGTAGAGCTATCTATACCGCTCACTAGTTACTAGCCAGCATCGTCCCTGCCTTTTCGCCAGCAAGATCTTCTGCTGAGAAATTACACAGCTGAATCTAAAACAACATAATTCGGGATGGCTTCTCAACTAAGCTCGCCAAAGTCTACCTATGTTCGAATATGATACTTTGAATTGTCTCCAACTAATTATTGTGATATACAAGGGCTGCGCATGAGAGCCGGTATTCGCCTGTACCGGCCTGAGTGCTTGCGGGTCAGGCGAATACCGCTATACTTGAAAACCCGAAACATCGGCGGTCCCTGATATGATACATGCGATGCATACACAAACCAAATGCACACGCTCAATAGGAATTTTAGAATACTGGTCGAGTGGACATCCAACCTGAATATGCGTAATAGAGGCACTTTTTTTTTTTTCTAGGCAACATAAGGGCAGGGAGGAAGGTGTACTCACAAGCATGCATGGCCGTAGTCGTCTGACCAAGGGGTGGGAGGGAGAGTACTCTTTTGTTCTTCGCCCGGTTCCTCTTGCTCATTGACCACGCATCCCCTTGGGGATTCAGCTTTGTTGCTACACCTAATGGATACATCTCCAACATCGGGGTGCTCGTTGCGTTGTCTCCAAATATATCGCAAGGGCGTGTTGCTAACCATACTGCCCTCCTGCCTCGCCAGCTGTAGCCACAATCTATCTCCTAGGGTAGCGATCGTTTTCTCGCTGCTATCAAGTGTATCAAACCCCTCCATGTCATATTTGTATATTCCCCGAGGGCTCATCTCCTTTTTTCGCGCACTCCATTCTTCCTTGAACATTAAACGTTCTCCTACAGTATGTAATACATCCTCTGTGTCGCGTTGACACAGACAGTGCCCCAACTTGCTCCTCCTGTAAGTTGCTGGTATACCTATTTGGAGGAGGGGGGGGAATAAATACCGAGGAAACTGCATTCAAAGATAATTACTGTTTCATCAGTTTGCCCAAAAAAATCATAATTATTGTTTGTTTTGCATTTTGATGTTCGATACTCACGACGTTCGTTTTTCCCTTTATTTCGCGGTCTCTAGGTATTTTTAAATACAAAGGGCGGGCGGCGCCCTCGTATATTGCTTGCCTAAGCCGGTTGATATTTCACCACGCACAGCTCTCGAGACGAAACAGCTGGTCTCTCGAGGTTCCAAATACGTGCTTACAGAAAACTGTCGTACCTATCCACTCTCTCAGGAAAAAGACCTAACCTCCCTCTCTGGGCTCGATCGGGGCGAGCGGGCACGGTACGAAAAAAAACAAGCAGCAAGGTCCACCTCGCATTTGTCAAACGCCCTGGGATGGGGCAATTAGCTCGAAGTTCCGATTCTGCGACCGCACGTAGATGGACATGATAACCACATACGAGGAATTGGTTTGTATGGCCATCGGTGGGAATTTTTGTGGACTTCGATAGTTCATTGTAGTTGATCGTTTTAAGGCGACGATAGAAACGAGGATGAATTACTCTCGAATTGTCTGTTTCGCGTATAGGTGTACGGGGTGGTTTGGATGGACGAGGGAGGGTGGTATTATATCGGTATTAAACCGCCTCTTTTGGAGCACGAGTTATCAGATATTTCTCAAGTATTTGGAATAACGCCACAGACATACTCCGCTGCCACGTATGCAGTGAGCACAGCAGTGGGCAATGTCATGTTATGTCATCATACTGGATACGGTAGGCACGACAAACACATCCTGAAAAAATGATAAACAAAAGAAAACAAAGGAGGGAAAAACCAAGGAGACAAATGGAAACAACAAAAGAAAAAGTCGAAGATCACGAAGGGGAAATAACAGGCAACTGTTGCACAAAGCACCGCCCTCCAGGTAGCGGCAGGGGTTTTTCGTGCAAGGAGCACAGTCAGGGTTTCCCTGCTAGTCCACTTGGTACCTTGCTACGCTGACTGCCGTCTCCGCCCTGCGTTCGTTAACTTTGCCCAGCCCTTTGGCGTCAGGCAGTACGAAACAAGCAAAGCGGGCTCGTCATCCACCCACGCTACATGACTCCTGCAATACTTACTGATCGAAACAGAAAGAGGAAGAAAAAAAAAATGAAAATCACGGAGACACGCGCAAGAAATAAAATAAAATAATTGAACAAATAAATGAAAAACAAGAAGAAGAAAAACAAAGGAAGACCACGTTTGAACCAGCTGCACCAGTTGGCAGCACGAGTAGTACAGCAGTCATGTTCTACTT